>BMAO01038428.1:0-195061 GCA_019973975.1 Trichonephila clavata
GTAGGAAAAATGTTTGTCCACTGCATTTCATTACGTATATTATCAAAGAAACACAATTAAATATGTTAACTAGGAATTTTATATATATAAAACGTGTGATTCTTTAAAGGCTGAAACTCTCAATTTCCATTTATTTTGAAAGCAATAGTTTATTATGAATTGCTTCGTATTATCAAAACACCTGTCTGTCTTTTTACAGGTAAGCTAAAACTTTTATTCCACTCTTTTAAACGAAGAAGAAATTCAGTAGCACGTTTCGATTCCAACAATATCCTATAACTATGACTAAAATATATAGTATTACACATTTAAATATATTTGTGCACAATAGCTATTTCAGACTCGCAAGTAAAAAAATTGGGGCTTTGAAAAAATTAAATTAAAAATATATATTCTATATTAGTAATAGAATATTATTTTAAAATTTAACTATTGTTTTCACCATGTATTACGTACACTCTTATTTCTCTAGAGTGGGAGGGGGCGGTATCGATATATTCATTAAAAAAAGGGGCTCCAGTTCAAAAAAGGTTGGGAACCTATGCTCTAACCACTAGGCTACCCACGGCCCCTCATAACTAAGTATGACAGAGTAAGAGTAAAATTTGTAGTTTATATGAGTGAGTGAGTGAATATTAACGTCGCACTGCTCAGCTACACGAGGGCCTTTCGCGACGACCCTCGTAATTTTGAACCATAGTCAAGTGACAAGGACGACATTTTGAGTTGGTTCTAGTTTATGTATGAATGAATGATACAATAAAGAGAAATTTTTTCTTTCTTATTTAATTTTTAATAAAAATAAATTTAATTCATTAAAAATAACTTCAGCATTATATTAAAAGCATTATTTAGTAGATAAAGCTAAGTTGTGTTTGTACATACATAATTTAAAATTTTTGAAATTTCTTTCCATTATTTTTTAAAACACTTAAATTAATAAAAAATAACTTCTCTTATGCAATATTATTTCTGTTTAACAGAAAATTTAAAGTTTTGCTTGATCATTTTGTGTGTGTGGGAACTTGAAAGCTGCGTGAAAGCTATTGGTAATAGCCATTATAATTTTGAATCGCGATCAATTAACGAGAAATACGACACTCTTATATGGTATTACCCTTTTTACACGCAAAACTACTAAGAGCACTTAGAAATTTGTGCCCATTTAGTGCTTCCCTGCATCCACTGTACTTCATGAAGAATCCTAAGTAAAACCATAACCGAGTCAACCGCTCAAAGGACTGTTAAATTTTTGGAGTTCAGCTGTTGACCTAGGTAGGGGGTCTGAACCACCAACCTACCAATCCATATCTACAACGGGCATGCCTTAAACGACTGACCCTAGGACTTTTATTCCTCTCCTTTGTTGTTTGTAACTTGTAGAAGGTGCAGCTGCAAATTAATAAAAAATTTAATGTGCTGGAAAAATGAAAAAATAAATTTATAAAGAAATGTATTAAAGTAAATTAAAAATAACTTTTTTGAAGAAGAAGGATGTTGAGAAAATAAGATTATATACTGGCATTTTTTTTTAAATATAAATGTATTATTTATTTTGAATGATAGTTGGAACTTCCATAAAAAGATAATTTTTAATATGAAATTTCTCAATGCAACGATTTAACAAAAAAAATCCTGATTTCAAATAATGATACTTCAAAAAAAAATTATTCTAAAATAGAAAAGAAATGGAGAGAGAGATCCTTATTATATAAATATTTATTGTGTTCAAACTATTGCAGTAAGACACCCACACACATGTTTTTTTCGATATATTCTATTATTATGAATTTTTCGAAGACCATTTACTTCGGTCAATTTCAGTGAGCGCCGCGTTGGTAGATCGGAGAGTGTGTAAACGATATTCCAGTTATCACAAAGTGTTAAATTCAATAGTTACTTCTCTCACACTCGGCCTGCCATTTCTAGGAAAATCTTTCACGCTGCCTATTTCTTTGCACATTTTATACCAACGTTTTATTGATTTTGTTCCAGGAAATTTGCTTCCATAATGAAGTCGCTGAACATTAATGGACGATTTCGTTTCGTGAAACCAAAGTTTGACTTTTGCTTGAATAGACGCCATTTCGGTGAAAAATGATGCATTTCTTACAATTGTTTTCCCAAGTCACTCTTAAAAGTTCATTCCCTCTATATGCTTCACAATAAAACTATTAAAACTGACCTATCCAATGAACAAAAGTTACATTATTATATCAAAAGGTTATTTTGTAATATGAAATTTTGTAATCAAGGCTAAATTTTTGGTTCACCGTATATAGTAATCTAAACCCCATTTTTTTCTTGCTCAATATGAAAAATGTTTGTGTGTGATCATTATTATTTGAATTTATTCATAATTTTACTTCTACGTCATTTACTGATGAGAAGAAATGATGCGAAAAGTCACTGCCTCCATATAATTGTCAAAACGATATTTTATGCAAAATATTTTAATGAAATTTTGCAGAAAAAATGTATATGGAGTAATACAGCTATAATATATACAGGTGGTTATCAATAGAAGCTTCAGTGGAAAAGTGACATTTTTGTATGGGCTTCGTAAGCATTAAAATATAATAATAACTGCCATTTTTTTAATAATTAGAAATGTATATATATTCTGGCATATGTGGTAGCTTTTTATTGAAGCTCTGTTTTTTTGTTGGATTTTTTTTGTCAAAAGCTTAAAATGTCGGACCTCTCGGATTTTCAAAGAGTCTAAATTATAGGAGCCCGTCTGGCTGCAGCAAGTGTAATCAAAACATCCAACCCTTTGGGCTTTTCTGTAGCTACGGTGGCTAAAGCCATGGCAGCATAAACACAGCGCGGCAAGAAAAGCTCGGCAAAGTAAAATAGTGAATGGTAAAAGAAATTCTCAGTGTGTGTGTGTGTGTGAAAGAGACCGGCGGATATTGAAGCGGATTGTAATTTCTAAAAAGTGAACAACTGCAGCAAAAGTGACCACGGAGCTCATTAGCATCTGGATTCTCTAAGTGTCAATGATTATGGTTAGAGGGTACCTTCATAAACAAAACATTTACATCAGAGCAGCAATTCCACCCAAACACTTGTCACAATACCAAACGTCGTCTACAGTGGGGTCACACTCACAAAACCTGTTTGATTGAAGAAGAAAGTAATATAGTAAGATGGAAAAAAAAGCAATATGGTCTGACGAATCGTCTTTCACACTTTTACATTCAATAAGACGGGTGCACGCTTGGAGAAACCTGCACAAGCGTATGATCGTGATTATCTGCTTCCAACTGTCAAGCATGGAGGTGGATCTGTCATGATATAAGCCATGTCATGGTTTTCTGCCGGACCAATCGTAACTCTGAAAGGAAGAATCATTGGGGAGAAATATAGAGAAATTTTAGCTGACCAGGCTGGGTCACTCTATGATGCAAACTTTGTTTCCTGGAGGACAATGAATTTTCGAGGATGATAATGCCCCTCTCCATGCAGCGAGACTTGTCCAATCATGGTTTGATAATCACGAAGAAGAAGTTAAACATCTATCTAGGCCCGCACAGTTACCTGATCTCAATATAATTTAACTGTTATTGTCTACTTTAGAGCGTTCAATACGGAATCGTATCCCTCCAGCATCTTTCCCAGAACTTTCCCAATAACCTCCATATCCTCTGTCACAATATCCTTTAAACACTGTTGAGCACTTGTATGAATCGATTTCTGGGCGAATCCAGGTTGTATTACATATCAAAGGCGATACTACACCATATTAATAAACGATTCTTTTTTCATAAATCCAAGGTGTTTCTATAATTCTGATAACCCCCGTAAATCGATTTTCTATTGTGGAATTTTTAACACATGATTAGCTGAAATTTACTCACAAACACAATACCTAATCTAACGGAAGCATTTAATTTCGTCAAATCATTGACTACATTCTGTTTCATATTTGTACAATTTGAATGACTGTTTCGTAAATGTTTTTCCAAGACCTACAGTTACTCGATCTTCATCACAGATAAATTGAGAAAATAATGGTAATATGAGGGTTATAACACTACTACGTAAGAAATGCAAAAATAAAAATAAGATCCCGGTCAATGAACAACGATTATTCTTATCTTTCGAGTGAATTTGAGCGGATAGGGGTGAAAGTGCGATTACTTCCGCCCCTATCAAAAACGCAGACTTATTCCAAAAACAGAACTTCGCAATTTTCACAAGCACTCCATGCAATCAGACATCTTAATTTGATTCGAGATTTTTTTATTAACATTCCAATCAAAGGCAATGCGACGTTTACCGGACTGGACAAAGTAATGCGATCAGACGTCAATTAGAATGTAATGTGAAAGAAATTTACACTGAATTTCAATCTTTCCTGTACATCTGCAACTATCAAACCATACTCTATTGTCTAGAATGAAAAAGGAGAATTTTTAACATCGGTGAAGTGACGAGAACTACACCTGGGATGGCATGACCTCTCCAAACTATTACACCACGCCATTGGGAGGACTTTAACCCTCAACAGAAACGTGCGCCAGTCGCTCAACACGGCGGGTCTTCTGTAACATTGGGTTCGAACTCATGGCATACCGACCACGAGTTCGAGATCCTAATCACTAGGCTACCGCGGTCACAACATGGATATGGAATAAGTTGGTTAATTGATTATGTTAACATCGCATTTCGAAGCAACTGGAGAATTATTAAGAAGAATGGGAAGCCTTGCTAAAAAAAGTAATCAGCGTTGAACCATTAAATATACGAAATTGAAAATTTTGGTATGGTATTTATGTATAAAAACTAAAATTGTTTGAAATAAGACAGTATATGGCATTCTTTCCAATAGCCTTTCTCCGAATGGTGAATGTAGATTTCTCAAAATCAATTTTCCAGCACAGTGACTATTTTCATGGGATAGCCGGGGCAGCCAAGAGATCAATTTTAACATGCGTTATCGAACCGATATTTCGAATCATGGTGCCACTGAAGATCCGCCGTGTAGAGGAACTGATGTACGTTCGATCTGTCTATGCTAAGTCCTCAGGTGTTGTAGATATTTGGGTGGTCACTACCACTGGGGTTTCTGAAAGTTCGGAGAGGGAGAGCTCTCTTAGTTGTCGTCCTCCACACTTGATTATGGTTCAAAGTTACAATATCCGTCGCCAGGAGCCTTTATGTCAGCGTTTCTGAAACTATGGGGCACTCCCCTCCCCTTGGGGGCGTGACAACTCTACGTGGGAGGCTCGAGGATATTGAAAAGTCGAAAACAAAAGATTATTTAAAAAAATTATTAATTTACTGAAAGTAAACAAACAAAATACATTCTGACATAATAAAAAATAAAATACACATAAATTCATCAGTGCTACACAATGTATTTTATAATTAATTTTACAATACTAAGAACAAGTTTAATAATTACCAGACCCATGGTACTGTCATACATAAAATTATATACAAAAATTAATACTTATCTTGATAATTTGTACAGTTTATAATTAATCCTTCAACCCTACTGGTTAAAAGTTACACGATTCGCTTGCCAATGCCAACCGTTTTCCACCTAAGTATGCGTATGTGATATAATGGAAGAGGGGGTGGGGAGAATAACGAAGCAAATAATCTTAAATAAGTAAATCCTTTGCAACATATTGTCGAGGTCCTTTTATTGCATTCCACACCCTTCAGAATAATATTATAGATAGCGTGCACAGAAAAGATTGTTCTTCGGAAAGACGTATATATTCGTCCGGGGAAACTAAAGCTTTGGCTGAGCGAGATGTTTATATACACTGGTGGCCCTTAAGAGGTTAAAATCGTATCGTAATCTTAGCATCATAGGATTATTGAATTCAATACATTGTTATTATTTGAGGTGGGGGGGGCAAGATATAAATTATGATTGAATATTGGTCGCGAATATTGAAACATTGAGAAGATCTGCCTTATGTTGCTTTGTAGCACGATGTTAATCAAACATTTACTAATTATGGAAATTCGGAGTGTAGAGTTCCAGCTTAAGTATTATTCACGAGAATCAAAACGATGAGTTCTACCACCAATTGCCCGATCATTGCTTTTGAGTGCAACATTAATAAAAATAAAATGAAATTGATATTCGATGAATATTTAGTGGCTTGATTGTTTATTGTCGTCGGGCTCAAAAGATACACGAGGCTATCGTTATTCTCAGCACCAGTTAAGCGATTATTAGAATTTTTGGAGGCACACAGACTTGAAAAGAGTCTCGAGTTACAAACCAGCACCACTCTGAATCTGAGTGAGTGAGTGAATATTAACGTCCCACTGTTCAGCTACACGAGGGCTTTTTGGGGGAGGGTCCGCGTAATTTTGAACTATGGTCAAGTGACGCGGACGACACCTGAGCTGGCACCCCTCTCTTAAATACCACACCACACCAATGGGAGGACGTTTGAGCTCTCGACAGATTTAGCGTGCATCGCTTCCCTACACGGCGGGTCTTTAGTGGTACTGGACTCAAACTCATGACATGCCAGCCATGACCGATACCTTGACCACTCGGCTACCGCAGTCACACCACTCCTGGTCAGTGGCGTAACGTACACCCCCAGAACCCCCCCTCCCATTGCCGGGGAACCAGTATTCTAGGGGGCCCAAAGTCTGACTGATGCCAAGTACATTCTCAGTTACAGGAATGGTTATTACAGTAAATGTGAACACAATTGTGTGGCAATGATGATGACAAACTTCCGCAACCTTGAGCTTAAAATTCCATGGCAATGCCACGAAAAGATTTTTAAGTTCTATTTAGTTTAACAGTATCAGAGAAAGTTCCAAGTTCAATCTACCGGTCCTGGATAAAATCAAAATTAATTACTTTAGATTGAACCGTTATTTTTACAATGTAATTTCAGTCTTATATTTTACTAGCTGGTATACCCGTTCTTCGCACGGGGGAAGTGAAAAATTAAACAATACAGACTGAAAGATAAAGAAGTTTTTAATGAGCTAATTTTACGTGAATTGCAAACTCAACAAAAAAAGTTTTTGTATATCTCAGCTGAACAAACAAACAAAAAAACCCGTATTTGTTAAGTTTTAAGTCTGAAGGTCTAATAGTTGATAAAAAAGATTTTTTTTTATTTATAAAAAAAACCCCGTAGCTCTCTTTTGGGTCGATTTTTGAAAACACCCTTCTAAGCTGATCTCTGCTCAGCGTGAGTGAATATTAACGTTGCACTGTTCAGCTACACGAGGGCTTTTGACGACGGACCGCGTAATTTTAAACCATGGTCAAGTGACGCGGACAACACCTGTGCTGGAACCCCCTCTCCTAACTACCCCACCACACCAACGGGAGGACATTTAAGCTCTCGACAGATTTAATGTCCTACATGGTGGATCTTCAGTGGTACTGGGCTCGAAGTCATGACACGTTAGCCATGATCCGATACCTAGACCACTTGGCTACCGCGGCCACGACCTCTGCTCAGCAAAAATAAACATTATAACAAATTTTGTGTAATGAACGCTTAAAATAGTGTAGATAATTTATATCTGGATGTGTAATACGTTAATATGACTATGTTGTATTTATTTTATGTTAAAATTATAATATTCGCAAGCAACGCCATCCCTTAGATTATAATGGCGATTCAATGAAAACATAGCGAAATGTTGGAGAGAAGAGCCAAGTTGGCACCATTTTTGGCGACCTTGTTGGCTACTTGGCGATTGATTGAATGGTGCATAAGTTGCTTTTCTGTAGCGCCATCTGGTAGGGGGGCTGCAACAAAGAGAATAGCACAAAAACCTTCTCTACAAAAAATACATACATATATCAATTTTCATAGTGATCGGTAGAACGGTGTTGAAGTGAAGAGCGATTTCATATATACAAACATCCATTCAATATATATATAGTTTGAACGATAATTATCTCAAACGTATAGGACGCATTGTCCGCGTCTGTAGTTGCTCTATCATACGCCACATGATCCTCGAATATAGAGGTCAATACCCTCCGACTCCAACTCTGCTGGACATTTTTAGAAATAACCTTGATAAAAGAGAAAGGAAACACGATGCGGACATTTTAAAAAGGTTTCTTAGAATGAGACAAAACTTTTTTCCGAACAACGAAATATTTGGTGAATTCTGTGCCAAAAACTTGAGATACACAGAGAAAAATTCCCCACTTAAAATTCTGAGCACTGTTCATCTTTTGTTCATTTTGAATGGCTGAGAAATTTCTTTACTTAAAAGTTTACTAATTTGAATTCAAAATCTTGCTGTCATAGTTGTAATATTTTTAGATACGTCATATTAATCTCTCTCTCTCAATCCTGATAAAAGTAATGAATTGTGAAACTCATTTTTTCAGAAAATACAAAAATTACTTCCTCTTACGTCCATTGCATATCTTGCTACCATTTCATATTCGTCAGAGATTACCGACTTAATATTGATAATTTCTTCGTTATCTAGTAGCTCTTTCATTGATCTGGCAAGCATGTTCATGACAGAACTTGTATTTCATGTTCAGTCAATCCTTTTAAAATGCAACGTAACCGGGAAATCATCAAAAATTTGTCATTCAATACAATCAATTTGGTAACCATTGTCAACGTTCTCGATAAAAGTGGACCAATTAAAAAAAACTAGATTTTTTAATCAGGACTTAACCATATCTTCAGCATCAGTCCCATTTCATATTTCTGAGAAAGTTTTGTCTTTAATTTAATAAATAGTACGTAATAGAAAGTCTTTTTTGGCAAAATTAGCGCAAAGGCTAAATTTGCCAAACTGCGCAATTAACAACGTACGCACAACTATATATATGCCTTGTAGGTAATAAAAGTTTCCCACTTATTTTATTACACTATATATAGAGTGATCTATTGTATAAATAATGTTTATGTTTAATCAATGTTTATTGATGTGTATGACGACTTTCATGAGGACCCCACAAAAAACAGTTGATTTTTCGCTAGCTCAATTTCAATAGCATGCTGCGAGAGTAGTTTAAATTTCCCTACGTCACGTGATTTTTGGCGAAATCAAAGTTCGAATCAATCAAGTTATGTATGTTTAACATTAAACTTATGACATCCATGAAATGATCGCAAGACTTTAATCAAAGAGTGTTTAATTCTAGATTTTTTTATAACCAATTAGTTTTTCCAATATCTTTTTTTCGTGTTTCTTGATATTTATATGTTCTCTACCGTTATTTACCGAGAGCGGTCTTTTGACCGCTGTAAAATATATGGAATTTAATAAAAAGTTATCTACACAGAAATCTCAAACTTCAAAGATAATGTCATCCGCGATTGTGGCTATGTACAGTTTGTTTGACGTAAGGTACAGAGCGTCGGCTGGTGGTAATCCACGAGGTAAAATAACGATGTCATATATATTTGTGACACACACACAGCCAGTTCTATTTTTTGGCTACAAACTGGGCAATAAATGAAAATGGTAAACTTGGTATTTTTGTATCTTATGATTAGAGGATTATTCTAAGATTTACCTTAGAAATGTTAATTCAAAGGAAATTGTTTTGGAATAAATAAATACAAGTGAGCCATTGCTCTGAAATAGATGAAAATTCTGATCGTAAGGGTGGTATATATGACCTATTGGAAATTGAGTAATTCGACGCGGAAAAGGAAGAGAATTTTGTGAATACGTGTAGGGGACGAAAAATTGAGATTGTTTTCTAGTTCCGAAGACGAATGTGAAGAGAAAAACAACGATTCGAATATTGGAACTCCAATTGACGAAATAGTTTGGCAAAAAAATTCAAGGTTCTGAACCAGGAAGATCTCCGCTTTATACCATTTCAGAGAAATATCGGGGCCACGATGTATGCGAAAAACTATATTCTGTAAGTAAGGAGTGCATTTTCGATAAGATGTAAATAGTGTGACAGCAAATGAATTTTATTTTAATAACGATATAAAGTGTAAATTATTAAAGCATATAAAACATGTCGAGTTTTTTTTTCTCTTAAAATATTTTTTTGGATTTTAGGTATAAAAAGTTTAATTACATGACAATTTTGTTTTGTGATAAATTCTGTGTTATTTATAATCCCCTGGAAAATATGAAGTTTATTTGAAAAACTGTCATTCGACCTTCATCAGTAGGATCAGTAGGAGAAGTCTGACCATTTAACAAAGTTACGAAATTCTGAAAAAGTTTGCCCACAGACAAAATTCGTTAACCAGATTTTCAATATACTTTATACTCTTAGCTCCAGGAAAATGTTCGTAAAATAGAGATTCACAAAATAGAGGTGCAGACTTAATAGTTCCTTTGTGATTTCAGATTTTTATTCGCATTGTGTGTTCCATGTAAAATACAAACTTGACCTCGCCGAACATTCAAAACTATTTCCGCGGTTGGGTAATAATATATGCTAGCGGTTCTTAAGCTTTCTATCGTCATGGCCCCCTTTTTTGTATCAACCTGACATCGTGGATCCTCAAGATTTCGAGCACCCTTCCCCGACTCCCAACGCATGGATAATTGATTTTAAGACTCCTTTGTAATTTTAAGAGGTCTCAGGGGGAAAAATATAATTTTCAAACAGGTATACTTCGTTTAAATTTAAATTAAATAATTCGAATCTTTTGCACATTATTTACAAAGGATTATGGTTTCAAAAAAAGTACAAAATGTTTGAAATATAATCAACATTTTAAAAATTATAAGCATATGCAAATAAGAAATAATTTTGTAATAAATATTAAGTAATTCTTGCGTCGCGCTCGCTATTTTCTAAAATAGTAACCCTTGATGTATAAAATTTTATAGAATTGTAAAATGTATCATACTCTTTAAACCCTAGTAATTTAAGAATAATATATCTTTTGCATTTCAAAATATTGAAATTTAAAAAAAAATTTAATATGTAATTTTTTTATATTTAAAAGAATTTATTATTTTATTTAAAATTACTACGGTGTTTTTAGGGTACTTTTAACTTTATAAATCAACTTATTGGTAGTAATTAAAGCTACTACTTTAGAAAATAGCATGCGCAACGTAAAAATTGATATTTCTTATAGAAATTTATTTTCATATGCTTATAATTTTTAAAATTATGATTATATTTCAAACATTTTACACTTTTTTGAAGCCCCATTCCTTTATAAATAATGTGTAAAAGATTCGAATTATTTAATGTTAATTTCAAAGAATTATATGTATTTAAATATTGTTTATATTTTCAGCCCTCTAGAGAAAGTTAACACCCGTGAGACCCCTTAAGACTGAATCTGCTACACTGATGCATATTTATTACGGTAAAGTAATGGCTATGTAGTTACAAACAATTAAATTAATATTTTTGATCGAAATATATGTTCTAGAAGAGAGTTTTTTTTCCATTAGAAGCAGTTTAGCGATCGAGTCCAGAATGACCCATCTTTCAATTTTTCCACAAGAGCTTTCAGAATCTGTAAAAAAGTGAAATCTTAATATTAAACAAGAGACCTTTGGAGACCCCCAAGAAAGGCACTACGGACCCTGAGGGGTTCACGGACCACAATTTAAGAAAGGTTGATATATGCCAAAGGAAATATGTAGAATCTATCACCAAGGTTATTCTAAACGTTGCTTAGTTCCTATTTTTTAGTGTGCTAATTACAAAATCTTATAACAACAAAATCTAAATCAGTGACTTTTTGATCGAGAGAAATAAATTTTAATAGTTTAAGTATGCTTTAATATTTTAGTGTAAAGCCAGACTCAAGCATATTAATACTGCTTAGAAATTTGATTTTCATCTTATTACAGTGTTTTACTGTCGGAGTAATTTATGCAGCTATAGCCCCCCATTGAAATTATCTTTTATCAATCAATAAATATCATCATCTTATCACATAATAGCTTATCTCAAATCCTATTAGAAGTTAAGCTACTTTGGATGCGTGCTGATTGTATAGTTTGATAAAAAAAGCAAAATTAATGTTTCATTTTGAATGTAATTGTAATAAAACAAAAAAAATCTTAATTTTCAAAATTAGTTTTAAAAATTGTATAAATAAAACTAATTATAAAATAATTCATAACATCAGTGAAAATTTAAAAACTTTCTCAATGGACCTAACGTGTTGGTACACTTGAAAATATGAATGCATTCCCGATTTCGTATGCGATTCGAATTAATCTAAATGTTTTTTTTAACTATTATTTTCCAGAATATTACGAAATTGCCTGTTTTGCCTTTGTTTACAATCAAATTCTGAAAAAAAATTATAAAACTTGTGAAACATTCCTGTTTGCAATAAAATGAAAAATGAATTTATTTTTAGAGAAAAACATCTAGCGTATATTTTTTAAATGTTTTTTCACTTTCAAAATGACAATATTTTAAAATATTGTTATGATCCAAGCAAAATCCCGTATAGAAACAAGCAATTTTTTGAAAAAAAATCTTAGTTCGCTTAAATTTTATAAAATATCAAAGGATATTAATAACTATTAATACAACTCTAAGTTGTTTCCTAAACTACTTATAGAGTTTAGAAAGCAACTAAGTTTCAAAAGTAAAAATAATTAGTTTAAGTGCTTCCTGAATAAACGACTAATTAATGTGTCATTAAAATGCGAGGAAAGCATTAGAATAATTAATACATTCTAATATGAAAATCAATATATTGTAATACTAATGAACACATTGTATTGTTTAGTTTTTTTATGATTAAAACATAGCCAAATGAAAACATTGTGCGTATGTCTTTAAGGGCAACTGTTTTTAAATGCTTAATATAATGTTGTATAAAAGTAAAATAAAACCCAATATTTAATATTTGTTTTTAGTCCTGAAATATTTATCTCCTTGCGCAGTTTTGTGTCTAAAAATTAAATTTGAGGGGACACAGTATGCATGTGTATGATTTACATAAAAATTTTTGGTTTAATGGTTACCAAGATTTTCGTTGGTTGTCTCCTATGTAACACAGACTCTGTGCTCAAAATACCATTAAAAGCTGACCATTTTTTAAATTTATTAAATGATTTTAAAATGCTACTCCTACAAAAATTGACGTATACACATGAAATTCGATTTACAAGTACGTCAAACTATGTATAAAAAAAGTTGATGTAGGTCTCGTGATAACATGATTGATATTCACATAAAATACTTTTTATTAATACTTATGGAAAATTACTCACAAATGATGTATATATATAAATTCTTAATTCAACTATTTTTTAAAATTGTATTGCCTTGAATCAAAAATGCATACTAACTTTTTTTACATGTATGAATGGCAATAAATAGAAAAAATATCAAAGCATTTGGCTCAATAGAAAAAAATCCACAGCATTTTAAAAGATAAACTAGTTCTTTTTTCTTTGAGATAATTCAGCTTAAGAGTTATTTGGCATTGGGATGTGAATAACAGCGACGTAAAAATTATAATTCTGTTTTTTGAACAGAGATAATAGAAAAGTATATAAAGTAAAATTTAACTTTAAAAAACTGCTCTTGATTTTTTGGACCGACTTTTGTCAATCAAATCGTAATATGTACCCTTAAAAAGTTATGACAGTGATTTTTTTATTTTAATTCCTAAAAACTAAAACTTGGGCAAAATTTGCAATTGCGAACAAAATGTTCTACAAATAAAATACAGACAAAATAAAAGACAACGAAAGCACTGGAGAGTTTGAATACTTTATTTCTCTCTAATTCAACATTTCATTTATACTCTTCTCTTTACAAACAGTATTTACATCGAAAAAAGGTTAAGTGAATTATTTTCTTTATAAGGAATGTTTGCATTTTGAACTTATCACATCTGTTATTTTACCCCACTGTTTTTAATCTACAGGGGAACGAAATCGTGTCACATACCCCGTGTGGGTGATCCTACCGGCTCTGTAATGAAATTTCTTCAGATTGGGAAGAAGAAAGATGGGTTGAGGCGTTATTGTAATTGTTCTTTTATAAGCATAATCTTCCACCTTATGATATGCAAACTGCAATTCAACTGAGAGAAATTGAGTAGATGGATTTTGAATGGAGTATTGTGATATTTTAAACCCAGCGCGAGTCATCAGTTTACACTAAAACGACCAACAAGGGTTGATGCATGAGTATAAATTTGAATTGTAGATGGTCCTAAATCATCGCCGGTTGGGATCACTTCGAGAGGCCTTAGCGAACGATTGATATCAGGCAAGGTCAGTAAAGATACACCACTTTTGGTAAATGTAATGGAACATTGAATGACGAAAGTAAAAAAAAAATACGAAGAAAAATAAAGTTTTGAACGCTTAAGGCCGCTTGAAACCGGGTACTGTTTCAGAACTCTTCAATCAAGACCATTTTCTACATCTGGGGGAACTGCTGTTAGATTAGAACGATTGTACATTTAACTGAAAAACACGTTAAGATAAGAAGGTATGCTTCTAGGAAGACATAAAAAGACCTAGAAGATTCGCCCAGAAAATTCTACTTACTACAAAAAAATATGCAGAGTCAAATTATTTACTTTAAAAACTAAAGACCCAACTTTGGAAGGAATTAAAAAGAAATTTTTTTTTTAGCTAACTAGCACCAATTATAACTTCAAATTATTAAATATTAGAACACGCTATATTACAAAAACTCAAAAAAAAAAGAATATAAAGGGTAGAATACCAACACAAAACGCTATTATATACATAAAAAACAAATTCCTTAACAAATTCATGCTATACTATCCTAAGCAATACACAAAAGATAATCACAGACACTAAATTCAGAAGATAATTCCAAATATAATTTAACATTCATTTTTTTAAAACATTTTATCCAATGTTAAGTCAAGACACTTCGTTGACACTACAAAATCAAATTCTAATGCTTCGTGCCCGGTTTGCGCAGACCTTATTGCGACTCTCCACGCCACATTAACAGATCTCGAAGTGTGACTAGACAGGGAGTCATTTGACACTAGACAAATCAAAAAAAGTTGGCCCGTCAGACGCTACAAATAGGGTTAAAGACTGGATTATACTCACGAAGCAATTTTAGAACATATTTGCAGTAAACGTATGTCTGTTTTCATTAAGAGGAAAAGGAAACGGATACTCCAGAACTTTCTGAGACGTTATCCATTGATGTTGAAGATTTTCATGTCAATTCAGACATCACTGGCTGGTGGATGCTGGAGAGTCCCTTTCCTTACACAGGTGACAATTGTGCGCAGATAAGTTTCATTCACAAGCCGCCAGGACGGAAATTCACAATGGTAGCCGAGTACTTCAGCAGTTGAGGATGACGTTTCTCTTTCACCGGAAAATTAAAAAAATAATGACCCAACTGCATAAATCCCATATTTGAGGTGTATATATATGCACATATATACATGCCTTAATCCATATCCATGGCGGCAAGTTGATTTATCTAGTTTTGGGTAAGCACGGCGTACGACTTTTGTATCGTAAGGTTTCGTTTTATAGAGAGTCGCTGAATGTATGCACTGTATAAGAAGGTGCCGCCCGGACCGAGTGGTAAGAAATTAAATACAACTTATAGGAAATAAAAAAAAATCACGACGGAACACAAACCGGGAAGAGATTTTTTTTTTCTTTTATACATTATCTCCTTAGCATTTTAGCAGAAGAAAACAAAATGATATTAAAATGTCCCGGATAGTTGGCACGATGAGCTTGAATCAGAGGTTGGTCACGTGCATGGCATCCAAGAGCAGGAGCATGGATAAGGTGCGTAGGGGGTGAAGAAAAATCCGCCACCAAAGACAATGTGCGGATGAGGTTGGAACAAGTCTTTTGCCTGGTGTTCGAAGTAGTATGTGCGGCATGCCAGTTCTTCTATCAGAGCCAGCGACTGCCGGCGTTCATGACCCATTAAACAGACCGTGCTCTCATCAACAACACGGTGCAGGACCAGCAGGTACTCGTATTTGTTCTGTTCCTCTCCCATGAAATGGTTGGCCAGGTAGCTCTCCAATTTGCCTCTTTGTTGGTTGATGTCACCGAAGTCGATGAAAAACCGCGAGCACATATACCTCTCCAAGTGCTTGATCTTTTCAGGTCTTGCAGGTTTGTAGTCCCGCACCAAGAGGTTGCAATACTTGAGCAGGCCGCCACCTCTGATTTCTTCAGGGTTGCGGGTTGCAATTAATTTCTTGTGCAAGTGGTAGAGAGCTTCTTGGAAATCTCCGTAAACGGACTCCGCTACGACAGTTGGGTAAAAGTTCTCACTCATGGCCATTTGAGAGCAACCATAGAAGAGTAATAGGGAATCAAGGATGATTTGGAAAGAGTCGACGCTGAATTCGAACTGTCGACGCATTGTATCGACAAATTTCAACTCGATATTTCGGCCTCGGTTATTGCTCAAACTTATTAAACTCCACCTATCGCCGTTCGTCACCTGCAATAAGAGTGGAAATTTATTAATATAAAGTTTTTAATATTTCAACAAATCAGAAAATTTTAACATTAGATCATAAAAAAACCACAGAAGGAAAAATTTAACGAAATTAAACTTTTAATACAAATGAATTTAAGAATTCAAATAATGCAACATTAATTTCAAGCTTAAAATGAAATAGAATGAAATTCTTATATGAAGTATTATACTTGAAAAACGTAACATTAAAAATATAATTAAGATTCAATAAAATTCATTCGGCAATCGTTAATGAAATATCGAGATTTAGGAATACACACAGGCTGAATATATTTTATTTTAAAAACATTTTAGTAATCTACGATAAAATCTAAAAAGAAATTTCAAAGTATCTCTCCAAATGCAAAAATATATATTAAATGCAGAGATTTTAAAAAATCTTTAAGGCAGTGCTTTTTCCAAAGAATTACTTTAATTAAATAAGACAAGCTAAACTGACGAACAATCAATATCGGACACGATTCAGACAAGTTAATAGCCATGTTAAGTGGATAGACAACATAAGAAGGCCAACAAACAAAATAACATACTAACCTTGACCATTTTGTGGACGTATGCTTCTTTAAGACTGCACGTGCTGATGCGCTTCTTGACAACCCCTTCCGGCAGGAAGTCCAGCAAGGAGTCCAGAACAGCAGTCTTCACCTTGTCGAAATTGCGCTGATTTGAGAGATCCACAGCAAAGATGAGATCAAGGTCGTTGTAGGTCGATGCTTCAGGTGCTAGGACATGACTCGCTGCACCTCCGTTGAGCCGGATATCCCGGACCTGAACGGATTGCTCGCTCTCCAACTTTCCCCGAACTACCCGGACCAGATCTTTGAGTCTCACTTCCAGGGTTGGGAAGTTGCCCCTACCATGGATGGGCATCACTTCTTCCATGACTGCATCCAGTTTGCTCACCTGCTCGTAACTGAGGACTGCAAATCGCTGCCCATCGGCCAGTTGGCCCCCGTCTTTGTTGCCCCCCATCTCCAGCCGCTGCCGAAGCCGCTCTGGTGTCGCCTCTTCTGATCGGTCAGACTGTAAAGAAAAACAAAAATCATTACTCTATATGCCACATGACAGTTAACGTAATTTTAGCACATGAACACAAGAAGCGATATTTTACATTGAGCACAGCTTAAAATTACGAAGTTATATTCGGCACATTTCTCTCGCTATGGAAATGGAAATATTTCAATGAACAGAGCCCAAATTATCAACAGAATTTTCAGTCGAAAGAAGCCTCGAATCCACTACCAATCGATAATCAGATCAGTAACTTGGCTATCGCGTCACTCTATATTATTAACTAACAATCAGCAGTATTTAATATTAATAATCTACAATTGCTATTTACAAATTTCAGTCAACTTCATTTTTGATTCAGAGAGTAAAAATAAAAATTTAAATTAAAAGTAGCTAACTAAAAAATTTAGAATAATAAATTACTAATATTAAAAAATATCCGAATTTTTCTTCATGGCTACTATATAGTATAAATTGCCAGTTGAAATAAAAATCAACAAAATTTTTTAATCATCACAATCCCACAAAAATATTAAAAGTGGTAGCTTTAGAAATTTTGAAATAATATCGAATACAGATTCAAAATTACAAATTAAGAATTTTATTAAAATCGTGAACAATTTTTTGTAACCCTTTACTCGGAGACCTCTATCGGGTTTAATTTACGATTCTCAGTATTTTGTTTCAACAATGGGTTTCTATTAAGAAATATTCGATTGCCATGAAGAAAGAATAATTGCAATAGTAATAATGAATAAAGTACAACTTAAATTTTAAAAAAAAATGTATTAATGAACTCATTCAATGTTTTCATCAGAAAGAAGAAATTTCTTTTATCGATGAAGATTTTTTTCTCAGTATTTCTGAATCATGATCGAATTTTAACAGAAAAAGTTGAGAAATATCTCATTAACAAAAACAAACTTTTCCTGAAATTGGCTAATTTTTATTATTAACAAAAAAACATGTCAAATGAATTTAATACAACATGTGATCCAAAACGAATCAATTTCCAAAGAAAACAAATTAAAAATTTTACAAAATTAAACACAATGTCGAATAAAAAAAAGGAATTGAAACGAACACGTGACAGCCATACCCTACGGCACAGAATGATGAACAGAGGCAGAAAAATGTTTCCGCACAGTAGTTGTAATAAGGAATCAATAAAAGTGGTTAAACCGAATAAATCCAATTCCGTCACACCCGCATTTGACATAGCATTAGGTGGCATCATTTTTCCCAGGTGAACAATTACATCCTGCAGTAGCTCGCCTGTTTGTTTTTTCCCGACACGGTCTCGATTCGAGTTCGAATTCAGATCATGATCCAGCAATTTCCTCTTAGGAGCTTAAGGAGAAAGTATATATTATCAGGCGGTGATGTATTTATCTTTCCAAGGCGTAAACAAAAGATTTAAGATGTCATTTTCCTTAAATGAAACACTGCTTAATCCGATCGACAGTTAATGTTATTCCAAAACATTCTTTAAACCTACTTTAGATTTTATAGCTTACATTGCTCACTGAATGTAATTTAAAAAGTAATAACTCTAATTTATGAATTACCAAAATGACATGAGATTTTGATTAAATTGAACAGTTGATTGATTAAACCAACACATACGTTCGTTGGGAAGTATTCCCCCCCTCCCCCAAAGAATAAAAATATATACAAAAATATAATGAAACAATCGATGTGTTCCCACACATTTTTTGGGGTGCAATATTTCGATTAATGACATTTAAATTTTAAGTAGAAACATTACTTTAGATTTAAAAAAGTTTCTATTGGATGCATTTAGCAAATTGATTCTTATTGGAACAAAAACTTAAAGGCATTTTCTTTAAGCCAACACGGCTGTTGCAATTACTGCTGCTCACGGAGGATCGACATTGCGCAATATTTACTTCGTGTGTAAAAAACAAGATGGCAGATCCGATGTGTATTCAATATTTATACTAGCATTTCACATACATCACACAAATAAATCTATTCATACTTAAAAATGCAAAATATTTACTGAATCACAAAACATTAAAATCGTTGAGGTATCTTTAGAATTATTAATAAAAAATAAAAATTAGTATTCCTCTACTTTTGTTGAAATTTTTCGAGAATAAAAATGGAAAACAATAAATTTGGAGATAAAAATTGGGAAAAATTGTCTTTTTAAAAAAAGAAAATGTGCAGTTCGATTTTAGGTTTTTGAATGAGGGTTTTCGTTTCTCATTTCAACTATTCACACACTTTATACTTATTTTTTTCATTAAAAATTTACGATGGCCACACAAGATTAATAATTTTGTTTGCAAAGGAGGAAATTAAGTAAAAATACTGCAAAGAGTTTGTTCCAAGAATGCATTGCTTCAAAAATGACGCAATTCCTATTACCAAATAGTTTTTCAAGGAAACATTTTAAAAAGTTTGCAATAGATATAGCCAATGATATGCTTTTTTAAAAAAAACATTTAATAGAAGAAAATTATTGCATTGGGCAATAAATTCAATAGAAAATGTACGTAGTTAAATATCAAGTAAAATAAAAATAAGTTATTTGTAAATACTTTCTTAAAATTACCAATTGGATGAATTTATGTTGAAAATTTGTTGATTCATTGTTTTTTAATCATTCTAGTCAGTTTCAGAATCACAATTTTCTCAACCGAGTAAATTTGTAAAAAAATAAAAAATAAATAAATAAATTAACAGGAAAAAATTACAAATTAAAAGTTAAAAAACAAAAATATACATTAACATTTAAATAATTCAAAATTGACAGATGAAAAATAATTTTGCCTTTCGTATGTATAACGAAAAACACCAACTCTTTGATATTTGATTTGCAGAGATTTAATTGTTGAATTTAAGGGTGGATTTCATTTCAATTTAAAAACAAAATAAATAATTGGTTTTTAAAAGATAAACACTAAAATAAATATATAAAAAGATACCAAAATAAAATGAATTGCCATGCACATTACTTATTTGAAAAATTTCCAACTGTGTAGTAAGTACTATTCGAAGACAAAGTTCTTCCCCCCCCCCCTAGTCCAAGAAAGATAAACATCACTACACTTATTCATATATTGGCTGATAAGATAATTAACATCTTATACTACTTATCACACGAGTCGAATCCAAATAATTCCAGAATCTTTTTTCCAAAATATAATTTACAAAAAAATCATGAAGAAATTTGAACAAAAAAAGGAAAGATGAAACTTTGACATAAGCATAACATCGACTTTCCAAAATAATTTTAAAACTTAACACATGAAAATAAAACACGCACATGATCGCTTATTAATAAAAATTAATCAAAAGTACATAATACGCAGAGATACAGTAATTCCCCTATCAATTCTTACAAAAACATCACGCGCGAACAAAGTATAACTGCCATAAAATAAAACGCATGCCGCCAAACGAGAAAAGGTAACAACACAACTCTCACCTGCTCTTACAGCCCGTCTATCCTCAAGGGTAGTTCCGCGCGAATCACTTTCTCACTCAAACACCAGAGGCTAAATGAGGACCATTGGCAAAGCATTTCGGCCACAACGCTCGATTTTCCTCCGCGACCTAGTTTCGAAGGAACTACTTTCTTCCGCCTGCCCCCTCCCCCCCTTGCGACCGGTCCGACCACGAGCGAGCTTTGGAATGCCTAAAAAATAAACTTCACGAAAAAAAGATTCGCACACTATTGGACACTGGTTTGTAACGGAATGGAAAGGCAGCATAACACAGTCGAGTTACGTTTGAACGGGTTAGGCACGATAATCCCTGCAACCGACCGAAGGACGTTTTGTCTTAATTGTTTTTTCTTTGTCCCTTCGGCGTGCATTCGAAGGACGATGGTTTTTCTTGAAGCCAGTGCGTATATATGGCTTACTTTGCCCATCGACCAAATCCGTGGCGAAACGCGCTGACTGTTTTAGGATGAAAAAGAAAAGACGTTTGACGATTAAGTAACGGTTTTCCATTTCTTCAGACTGTTTTCTGGAATGTCTTGACAGTTGTACTTGACAGAATGATAAGTAACAGAATGTCGAAAGTAAATTGGCTGCTTTTTGTTATGCTCCATAGAGACATGCAACAAGAACGTTTTTGTTGACATTGAAACTTTGATATCATCATTGGAGTTTTGAAAATTGCCTAAAAGATCAGTTCATTGATGGTTGTGCGATGCAGAGATTTGGAATATGCACGCACAAAAATTTGGAAGAATATACGAGTTGAAATAAATTCTTTAACTTTCGCCGAAGAATTCCAGATTAGTCAATATTAATCTTTTAGAACATAAAAATTGAAATTAAAAGTTTCGTATCGGAACTGCACAGACTGCCATTGGCAACTTGGATCGCAGTTGAATTGACGAAAAACACACTTGTGCAACTTAATTAGCTTAGCACTTCTATATTATTTGAGGAATTGAACAGACTGTCCAGTAACCTTCACTAATTCACGTACTAGTCTTTGATAGAGAATCAAATTTAGAATTCATGATTGCCATGCTGTAATAACTAATTAGTTCCTGATTTTTATGCTGCTTGAAAATTTACATGGAGAACACCTTAAAAAACAAGTTCATGTAAGATTACATATTATCAAACGTAAAAACGGAATGATTGACATATTATCAAGACAACTTAATATTTTATTAGTGATTTGTTAAATAAGCGTCAAAAGGTTAGACAAAAGAAACAGGTAAGGAAATACGATCCCAATTAAAAATTGCAAAAAGCAAATACTTCATACCGAGTTTTAAACGCAAAAAAGCATTTAAACAGATTCGAACGCATAATCGAGGATTTAATGCATGAATACGTACTGAAGACTCATTTCCTTTAATCCTACGTAAATAGGTAGTTTAGAATGACTTAACCATTAGTAAAGTTGCAAGATGCAGTTAACCAAGATGACAGCTGAAATAAGAGTTGAAATATTTTCGTAATTTAAAAAAGTAAACACAATTAGGCATTTTTGATCTACCGTCAATTACCATGCCAAAATTCTTAAACCGTTTAAAAAGGTTATAAAACAAAATTATGTTTATCGAGTTTAGACAGTTAATAAATTTAACAATAAACAACATTTTTAAATAAAATTCTCAGATTCGTATAGGAAATATTTTTGCTTTACCTCTAAAATGAAACGCAAGATGAATAAGAGCGCGTATCGGATCACGTGTGAAAAACTAAAATGTCTATAAACCCATTCAGACAGTTCGACAGACAACAGTGTTTCGAATTTACACGAGCTATTCCATTAATAAAATATATAGTACAGAAATTATACGAAAAAGACTGCAATAAAAAGAAATGATATCATTCAGAATATTATATCCAGTATGTATAGAGTAAACCAAGGGCTTTAACCTTCACTAAACTCGTTCTTTTTAATACATAAATTAGACTTCATTAAGAAACAAAGCAAGAGTGTATGCGAAAAGAAAAACATTTTTCTGCTGAATATATACTTTTAGGTTACAAAACTCGATGAATTTAAAGACAATATTGATGAATGTGCATTTATGCAACATATTTTTAGTGGTTTTGTTAAGGTGACCGATTACATTCGGAACCGTGATATTGAAAAAGCACATTAATGAATAACTTTGATATTTACTGCGAGTTGAATTAGAATATACATAAAATAGTTTTAAGAATATCACACGCAAAAAATCATTAAAATGCCACTTTTTTGGCAAAAAAATGAAAAATTTTCAAAAAACATTTACCTTTTATGAAAAATGATTTAATATTTTGCCTCAGGACTTTTATACTGGGGTTGAACTAAAGTTTTTCAAAACATATAATTTAAAAATGGATTTATCCATGTATTATATCCAAGTAGAGAAATTTTAATATCCATTAATTGATCGTAACTCTGAAAATAATGCGAATTTTTCAAAAATCCTAGCTCAATTCCGTTTATAGAACTCTTTGCATAAAGGGAAAAGGACATTTTTAAAGCAAAATCTTTTTGTAATAATATTTTTGGAACAACTTTATATGTAAATTCTAATTCAACTAGCACAATATTATATATATATATATAAATAGAAAAAAATAATTACACTCTTTCAAAATTACGGTTCCAAACATAGTCACATAAAGCTCTTGATATTGAAGTAATGTAAAAATGGATGATTAAAATTTAAAATCATTAAAAATCACCTGTTAAACTTTAAGAATTAGGATTTCTCAGTAAAAAATTCTCACGTCCATAATTCCTCTTTTTTTGTGAAACCGGTTTATTGTGTTTCCATAAATTAACATTACTTTTTTTATCGTTATTTTTTCAATATGCATAATAAGCGGTCTTAAAAATCAATATATACCTCTCTATTAAATTCAATTACAATTTAACATTAGATCAATAATGATGCGACTTCATGTACATCTGCCATTTTCAAAAAGCGACAATAGAACAGAAAAAAACCACCTGTCGTTTCATTCACTTCGTAGAAACGTCGACTGTTTTCAAAACTAGTTTCCTTTTAAAACTATACAATAAAATGATCATATAAACAGAGAGGATAAATGTCAAAGGTTATACAAGGAAGGAGGAAATGATTTGTTAAAATTCTTCAATTATAAATATATAGATGAAATGTCATATTAGAGGTTAAACTCTGCGGTTTAAGCTTCATGATAAATATACAAATCTCATTTCAAATTTCTCAATTTTACACAACATTTTAAACAGAGAAGTAATATTCATACAAAAAACAAAATACTAATTATAATTTATAAAAAAAAACATTCAACTTTAGATTGTTCAGTACTCACAAAAATTAATATTTGTAATGATATATAAAATAAAGTCATGTGGAACGCTTTTTTTGGCTAATTGTAATCTAATTAAAACTAACATAAAATCAGCCTTAACTAGTGAAGTTCAGTAAAAATAAATAATTTAAAGATTAAAAATGTGGTTTTGATACCTTTTCCGTAAGAAAACATTCGAAATTATATTTTAAACACGAAAAGTGTAATTCTAAATAGATTTGATGAAAGTCACAAATCACTCCTATACATTTTAACACGTTTCGAATTTTCAAAACACTTTGAAAGTTCAATAAAAGAAAAAAGCCCTAAAGAACTAGTTTCGCTTCCACAAAGCCAGAGGGTTTAAAAAAAAGTTAAACATCTTCAAATCGCTTCAAAGAGCATTTTCAGATCTCAGAAGAATAAAATATGTAAAATCTAACCACACATTTCCTTAGCTGCTTGAGAAGGAGGCTGCTTATGAAAAAAAAACTAAACAAAATAGGTTAATGATTCATAGACGGATAGAGGACTTTCATTTAGTTATTTCAACACGAATTAAGAACATTTACGGCATGCAAGAATAACATCATTAGCGCATTGTAGACGTGCTATCTTAAGTTTAGACAGAATTAACAATTAAAATTACATTCAACACAATAAGATAGTTTAAATTATTCTATAAAAATCAAAACAGAAACCTTAAGATTAGATAATATAAAGTTGCTAACGAACATTTCTTAAGCAAATTTAAATTATGTAACTAAATATTCGTATATATAGCAGTAAAATACTTGGAAAAAATATTCTTGAAATTAAATATTAATTAAAAATCACAATTTTTACCAGGAACTTAAAAAGTCATTAAACTAATTAAAAAGAGCTTGTAAGTATTTTTTAATATTTTCTAATGGGCTGCGGAATGGAGTTTTTCATTGCAGACCTAGTACACTCCCCGGAAGCTGAAAAGTATAAAATGTAGTTTCTAAGATTTCAGAGTCTACGTTGAGCATTTAAACATTTGCTGAAAAAATTGAAATTTTCAAAAGAATATATTAAAACTATAACGCAGAAATAAATGCACTTACATCAAAATTCAAAGCAAAAATATTAATTTTTTCCCCAGGAAATAATTTGTTAGACACAACTTTAGATAAAATTTAAAAGTTCTTATTGCATTGTGTTAAGTTTCTTTGAATAAAGTCTACCAAAATTTTAAAACTTTTTAAAAATCAAATTTATTTTTAAATTTTTTAAAATTAAATTTTTGTATTCCATATTGATTTTTATTTTACAAATGAAACCAAACAGGAATGCAAATGTCTTTCATTGATAAAAAGGAAGAATGAAAACTCAAGATTTGAAGAATGTAAGCGTCAAAGCAATGGATCTTTTCAAAATCGCAACGTAAATAAACATTTTTCTTATGCAAGAACTATTAATTGATGACGTAATGAGGTCAATAACAGCAAATGTGCTTAAGAGAAAAGATCGGATCGCATTTCTCCTTCGATATTTTAAAAACGATTAATTCAATTCTTATACAATATCAAGGCAGTTGCATTAATATGGTATTTTTAACCTGTAATTTTCTTTAAAAGTTTCGATTCGAAAGAAACTGTGTGTATTAAAGTAAAAATATATCAGAAATTCAATAAATAAAATGGGATCCTAATCGCCAGGCCGCAGAACAATTCGTTGCCTATTAACATATTTGCGGGAAGGAAAAACCATCATGTTCATATAACAGTAAGTTTATTAACGTTTTACTGCAAAGCAACAGGACGGCTGTTGGCAATGGACCTTTTAATCTTGAGCCATGGTTAAGTTACGACGACGATACTTGAATTGACTCTCTCAAACTTCCACATTACGTCAACGTGAGTGAGCCACAACAGATTAAATGCGACTAGGCTACCGCGGCCATTTGCTTTGGGGAAAAGTTATCAAAATCATTCTTCCCTTTTTAACATTAATAAGTTGAGATTTTTTTCATTCAGTCATTAACTTGCAAGGACTTTAATTAACTCAAATATAGTTGTCGATAAGAGTAAATATTGATACTATTTGATTCAAAATCTAACAGTTCGAAAAAATTTTTCCAATAATAAAATATAAAGAAAAATATTTCAAATAGTCTGTAACAATACAAACAATTTCTAAAAAAATATTTTTAAAAAATTCATAAAGTTTAATTACCTGTAATAAATTCAATTATCTTATTGTGTGTGCGTGATTGCTAGTACATCAATAAAATTAACAATCTAAATTAATTCCTCATTCCATGTTTCGATTTCCCTAAATAATTTCCTTCTCAGCTATCCAAAAACAAATGTCACCGATAAAGAAATACGTAATCCATAAAAAATTCCCAGCGTTTTGCAACTCGCAAATATGTTTTTCTTCAAACAATAACCACTGATCAAACTCGTGTTCGTATGCTTTAGAAATGGCCTCAAGAGCATTCCACCTGTTGTAGATTATATTTATGTAGCTCCCATTCGAGAATAAATCAAGTCACTTCTAGAAATTTAGAACAGGTGGGAAAATGAAAGAAAATTCTTTCGGTGTCTTCCGATAAAGTTGAAAGAAATGGCACGAAATAAAATGCGCACATCAAAGCAAATAAAATAAAAACAAGCAACAGTAAAATGCGATTCAACAGTATAAAATACCTCAACTTGGTAAGCTTTTGAGTTGCTATATATCTATAAAGTGATTTAAAAAGGAAGTATTCCACGTCGTTAAAATATGTTTAAAATAGTTAAAAAAACCCAAGGACACAGTTTATTTACGTCGCACTTTTCAGCAATACGAGAGATTGGCGATGGACCTCGTAATTTTGAGTCTCGGTTTAGTGGCACCCCTTCTCCGAACTTCCACAACAAAACCAACGGGAGGGCATGGAGCCTCAACAGATTTAACGTGCCTCGGACCCCTCTACACGGCGGGTCTTCATTGGCATCAAGAATCCAATCTGAGACATTCCCGCCAAAAGTTCGTGACGACCATCACTAGGCTACCGCTGCCCCCCCCCCCCCAGAAAAAAAATGAAAAACCACAACATATTATAATGGACATAAAGTTCCTCGTACATTTTTGATAATTCTAATAATTCGTGTTATTTTTAATAAAGATGTAAAATAAAACGCTTCACCTAAAATTTCGAATCAACCGATGGAAACTGAATTTTTAAATATAAAAATAATTTCGAAGTTCAGTAAAAATATTTTAATAGAATAATTTTGAGCATCCATATCATGAAGTTATTCGAAGAAATAAAAATTTGAGACAAAATAAAGCACTTGGAAAAGTTTCTTTTATATTTATCTATTTGATTATCAAATATTATCACAACATGCGAAAAGATGCATGACGAAGATAGGCCTGTGTGTATGTGTCATATACTTCAAATCTACAGATCAGATAATTCTAAGTAATTTCAAGTCACAAAATCTTGTTTAAAAACACGCCAAAACACAAACTCAACACGTGCGTACTATATTTACAATAAATAAGGGTAAAGGTGGATTATGAAGACAATTCCATTCAGAAAGTTTTATAATTGATGATTAAATAAAAAAGTACAAATTCCGATAAAAAATATCGACAATGTCATTAAATTACGAGTTTGGTATGTATCCCAATGAAAATCAAAATAGAAGGTATTTCAAAAAAGATTCTTCATTCACCTTTGAAATTTTATGAACCAGAAGTAAAGAGCAAGGGTCGTCCCATGGCCTACCCCCTCCCCCGCCTCACTCCCGAAGTGTGCAGAGAAAACGACCTTTTCGGCAACCGCCCACACAAGCAAAGATATGAATGAAGAGCCAATCGATAAAAACGGCCCAAAGAGCGCGAAAACGTACTACGTACGCTACACGCGATTTTGGTGAATGGCCTTTCAAGAACGCGGTGTTGCCAACTAAACAATAGCTCTCTTAATTTTCTACATTCTGAAATATACTTAAGATGTACGGACTTAGAATAATTTTGTACTTTTCTTTTATACCACGGTTTCAGTTACACGAAGTTATAAACATAAAAATGTAAAATGGTAGAGTTATGGTTGAAAATAATCAAATGTTAATTGACTTGATTTTTCATAGAAAAAAATAGTCTGCTTTAATTTTATATCTCGAAAAAAGGAAAAAAATCCAAAATAAATTTAGATTTAAAAAAAGGGTAAAAAATTCTGAAAGTTAAATAATTTTTGACAATTTTCTCGCCATTCTGCAGTATTCTTAAGATTAGATGGAAGAATAATTTTGTACTTTCGTTTTACCACGGTTTTCATTAATACGAAGTTATAAACATCAAACAGAAATGGCAAACTTATGTTTCATATTTTCGAATGTCAGTTGCCGTGATTTCGTCAGAAAACAAAAATCGTTTGGTTCTATTTTTACACCTCAAAATTAAATAAAAATTTAAAATAGATTTAGAATGAAAAGGGGAAACAAATCGGAGGTTTATTTAATTTTTTGAGACTATTATGGGAAAGTTTTGTATAGTTTATTATTTTGTTGCATTTTTTTTTTACTTATAGCTTTTTATTTTACAAGACTAACATCGAAGAAAAGGAATTCGAAAATCTCTCCTATGAACTTAGAATTAAATAATTCATACATTCAAAAAGCAAAAAAGAAAATTCACTATACATAAATAACAATCATCGGTCATTCCCTTTCAGAATGGGGCAAAACATTCCGAGAAATCAAAACAACTGTTCATCATAGATTCAAAAATGTAGAGCAGGTAGAACAAGCAGCGAAAAGCATTTTGGATATACAACCAACCAATATGACGTCATTTCGAAACGCTCGATCACAATAAAAAGACGGACTCGTCAAAGCATTTCCGAAAGAAAAAAAATGTTTGAAAGATTAAAAAAAAGATGGTCAGATGGGTTCGTAATAGGGGCGTTTCGTCCCTTTAGGGCGTTGGCAAGATGACAAGGTGTCAATAAAAAATATAATGGATGATTCCACGGGACGATTATAAAACAGCAAAGCATGTCAACAACCCATACTTAAATCAACAATATGCTTTTCCGGACCACAGAAATTACGCCTTCGGGGATAAATAAAATGAAAGAACGTAAAGAATCAAGCAGCCGCTGTCGTAATACAAAAAAACGTAAAATAGCGTTCTGAAATACAGGTCAAAAATGCCGATTTCATTACGTCGGTTAAGTAAGCATAAAATAATCTTCCGTGTGTATGGGAAAGTTACCGCAAGGCAAATCACATTATCAGAGTAGTTACAGAGAAAGATAGTTCTAATTAATATATTTACAATTTTTTCAAAAAAAATTTCAAAATTCTGAGCAAGCGAATAAAGTGTTTTACTAAAACCAAAATAAAAAAATTTTCTTAAAATATGAAAAAATTGTGATTAACAAAACAAATTTTAAAAATAAAATTTGAAGCGAAACCAAATTTTTTTTCCCTTAGAAAAAAAAAAAAATTTACCATGTAATATAAATATTTTCATCAAAACGAGAAAAAAAAAAAAAAAAATTGAAAAAAATTTGAAAAATTTGCCATACTTTAATTTTTAAATCGAAACAATTTCCTAATCGTATTTTTGTTTTTAATTTAAATTGAAAGTCGAAATTAAAATGATTACAGCGCAACATATGTCCCAAACTGCGCACCAAAACAAAATTCCATAAACATTTCATATAACATAGAAATTTAAAGAAAAACAAAATTATACAAAGAGCAACATGTTCTAAACTGTCTATGCCAACTGACATTCTTGCGGAAAAATAAAATAAGCCAACTTACCGGATATCGCATGTTTTGCGACCGAAGTAGATGAGGTCCGGTAAAGGAATGCGCGTCCAAAATAGCCTGGAATGTTCTAAGGGGCAATCGATTGCGGAGGAGGCCCTTTCCACTATATTTAGAGCGTCATATGACGTAGGTGGTTGCTAAGCAACCGATAGATACGCCATTATCGGCCACTCACGCAAAAACAAATACCGATCGAAACAGTTAACTGTACTTGTGCGCGTGTGCAGCTGAAACTACGTCACGAGTTGCGCTTCACGAACTTTTTTATATAATGAAGTGATTTAGTATTCTGTCAAAGCGCTATTTCTTTTTATTTTTAACGAGTAAAAGGCTTTGTTTTAGATTTGAATTTATTTTTTTTAATGAAAATCTAAATATGGCACTTCGAATTAGAATGCGGGACTTGAGAAAATAAAAGAATAAACTAAATAAGCTTAGAAGAAAAGATCAAAATTTATGAATGGCGAATGAAATTTTATTTCTCACCTATTTGAGAAGAGATTTTTTTAAAGTTTCTTTTTTTTGTTCATTAAAATCTTATGAGACAATTTTTTTTTGTGCTAAGCATATTGGAGTAATGACAAGTTGTCAAGTACATCTTTAAAGTTAAATTCTATATCAATAAGTTGACATTGGTTTAACATGGAGCAATTAAGAGATTTGATTTTTTATTATGAAATAAATATCTAGGTCGAAAAACTGAATTGTGTGTGTTTAGCAGCGGCGTAACTTACAACTCCGCAACCCCCACACTGCAGGGTTGCCCGGGTGGGGCCAAAACCTTTCTTTGAAAGGAGGCCTAATATTCTCCGTTACGCCGCTGGTGTTTAGGTCCATTAATATACACATACTTTCTCATCAATAACTTAACTTGTACTATAGTTTCAACGTTAGTTTATGGTTGGTTTCGAAATGAGTGTACGTAGTCAGTCTCCACTTAGAACAGTTGAAAAAACAATGTTCAATGTATAAAATATTCAAAATCTCAATCTATTACTTATGCGAATTTTCAACGATAATTTTAAAAATATCAAGCTATTTTTTTCAAAAAAACATTTACGTTCAAATATTTAACTTCCCCTTTAAAAATATTCTCCCCAAAAATTTTCACATTCCTTTCTTCGCAATTAGAACTATTTTTTCCCCAACGAAGAAGTGTACCATATGTTGTGACGGAATGAAAAGCGCATCGTGACCCACAATGGCGGTCGCGTGGGCGTTGAGTCGACTCAGCTGTCATTTATTGAGCGTGAAAGGAGGGCGGGAGAGAATCCCGTGTTCTTTTAATTCTGATTCTAATCCACATTGTGAGCGGCGCATCTGCTCAAACATATGACGTAGAAGTCCGATGCGCGCGATTTTTACCACTACTGAGGCCGATGACGTGCGAAGCGGACGTGCAGTGTCAACGTGAAAGCACATCTCAGGCGGATACTGCTTTTTTCCCCAGCGAAAGGACTTTCTTCCTCTTTTCCAGTGACTGTATCCTCTGGTTTGGCCACCTGTTAGCGCTACAAAAACGGTACCCATCAGAAGGTTGATTTTTCCCCCCTCCAGAGCTAGATGTATTTCACACTTAATGTGAATTTTAGTACTTCATGTTTTTGATGGTGAAATGGGTCAAACTTAATTTCATGGCTTCAACATTTTTTTTAGAGAGCAATGTATGACGTATACACTTATTTGTAGTCAAGAGCTTTGTGTGTTTTTGACAACGTACCTGACAATTATGATCCAAATGAAGTTTATGACTTTTGAGTTGCTATCTCGTATCCTTAGCTCAGTGGCACACACAAGGGGGGGGGGATCCACGGGTCCGGAACCACCAAAGTCCTCGATTTTTTTTTTAATTGATTATAATTCTATGTATATAGTACGTAAAATTTTATTAAGTGTTTGGAAAAATAATTTTATTATAATCAATGCTAATTATTTGTTCAGTAATTAATTTTTACTGTTTTTTGTTCCCCAAAATCGACAAAATCAAAAGAATATGTTGGGCAGCGTATTGAAGCATGATACGAGAAGGACATACGACACTGCCCCCCCCCACCTTAAAATTTTGTGTGCGCCACTGTCTTAGCTTCAACACCAGAAGTGATATTCTATTTAACGCACCCTAATTTCAATTTAATTGAACAAAACGCGTTTAATATTTCGAATCATATTAATGTACTAAAACATTCTAAAAGTACTTTTTTTTTTTATAAAAAAAATTGCGCATTTATTGATTTTAGAAAATTAAGTTTGATAAAGTTAAGTTTTGAAAATTAAGTTAATAAAATTTGCTTCTCTCGGGAACGAAAAATTTTTTCCAAAATTAATTATTCCGGATTTGGAAATTTTGAATTAGAGACACTAGAAACAAAAGCGCCTACTAACTTTGCTAGCGAAGAATAAACCTCAACTACATCTATATCCCACAATATAGTTCTCCTTTTGAGCGATTAATCTTTTGTAGAGAGAATTAGGACTCGAACCCAAGGATCAACTTGAACACCGCAGACGCTCGTGACCACCATTCCATTATAACGGCAGTTTTTTTTAAGTGCGTGTGTGAGCATTTATGAACATCGCACTATAATAGCGACTGACGTCACAATTTTAAATGTCGTTTAAGTGACGAGGATGACAACTGAGTTGGCACCCCACTCTCCAAACTTCTATACCACACCAACGGGAGGACGTTTCAGTCTCGACAGATTTAACGCGCATTGGTACCTCTACATGACTGGTCTTCACTGGCACTGGGCTCGAACTTATGACACTCCCGTCACGATTTCGTGACCATACCCACTACGCTACGGTGGGCATGTAGTGCGTGTGTAGGTCACGTTCTTCAAATTTAGGCAATGACAATCTTATATTTTAAGTTAGACCAAGGTTCAATTTCAGAGAGAATGCTCTGAAACTTCGGAAACTTCTTCGATTCCAGAAAATTTCCGTGGCTTATAATATCGTTTGATATAAAATCTGTACTGTATTTTATAATAATTAGTAACAATTAATATTTTACAATAATTATACGGTACTTATTATTTAGTACTGTATAAATAACATAAGACGATCTCTTACGTGGCTAGACGCGTTTTTTAAAAAACTTTTTGGAAGGTACATTTACTATTTATTGCATATGTCAGTAGCTTAATCCCCCCCCTCCCCCCAAAAAAGAAAATTCAAATCAATTTTACGAGTAACCGACCTTGATAAACCGTCCTCTCTCAACAAACAGCATTACTGTAGAAAAAAGTGCAGGTGTATTCGAGCCCTCTATTCAGAGGGTCTTGGAATATATGTACTTCTTGCACATATTCCATCAACTCACAGAAAGTTAAGAAACTGCGTGTTGAATTTGGCCCCAAGATCGTTGGGATTTTTTAGTTAAAGCTCTTAAGATTTCTTATATACACATTTTTTAAAATTAATAGACACTTAATCGAATAAGAAACTATAGAAAAACAAAGTATATTTTGATCTCTTTTTTTTTTTTTTTGCGTTAAGGTATCCGATTACGTTCGGAACCGTGATTTTAAAAAAACGCATAAATGGATAATCTTCATGATATTTAGTGTCACTTAGATTAGAATACATGTATAAAATTGTTTTAAGGACATTATGACAAAAAAAAATTTTTTTAATGCAATATTTTGGCAAAAAATTATCTTAGAATAACCTATTTTTAAAACGTTCTATTTTTTTTATTAAAAAATGCTTCTATAATAATATTTTGCTTATATAAAGTAAAGACTTCTCCAGTGGGCCTTAACTAGGATTTTTGAAAAATTTACATTATTTTCAAAATTACTACCAACTGAAATTATCGGCGTTTATTTCTTAAAATTTCTTCACTCGTTTGTACTAAAATATATGGATAAATCCATTTCTAAGTTATATATTTCAAAAATCCTAGTTCAGGCTCTGTACAGAGGTGTAAGCTATATGCAGGCAAATTATTATTATAGAAAAATTTTCATGAAAAGAGAATAGGTCATTCTATGTTCATTTTTTTTTGTTAAAATATTGTATTTAAATAATTTTTTTATTGTAATAATATTCTTAAGAAAATTTTATACACGTATTCTAATCTAAGTGGCACTAAATATCAATTATCCATTTATACGCTTTTGCAAAATCCCTGTTCAGAACGTAGTCGGATACCTTAAAATTTAATTATTTAATTATTTTTTTTAATTAAAAGACTATCCTTTTGAAAATATGGCTTTTAAAAACTGGAGATTTACTCGGTTACAGATTCATTAATATAGAAGTTTAATAATCAAACAAGTATGCAACTAAAACCGAAACTTAATAGTTTTAAGAGAAAATGTCAAAATATAACACACCAAGACACACTGAGTGAGACACGAAAAACAATTTCCAGCAATAAAAATCTTATACCAACAAACTTTAACTTTGTTAACTTATTGCAGCACAAGTGCGTCTTCAGTTTTGCATCTGTTTCATAAAATGAAATGTAATAACGCAGGAACGCAAGAGGTAATAAAATAGAATTCAGGGTTTGAGAAACAGAAGATTGTTTGAATTCCATTCAACTAGCAATCAAATTTCTTTTCACATTGAAGAATACGGACATGTTTCAACGAGAAGTTACAATGATGAAAAACGTGATCTTATCTCTGAACAGAATGTAACTTTGTAGCTTCAGATAAGATCGGGAGAGTGGTGCAAGCTACCTGGAAAATGTGTTTTTCCTTTCGTTAACTTTTTTTTCACATGCCAAAGCTGTTTTTTCTGTCGTACAATTCCTATGATTTATATTTATATTAAATTGTTTTAATTATTTACATATAACAAAAAATAATAAATAGAAGAAAAGGAAATCTCAAGAAGTATTAGACCTACATTGCTGAAATTTTGCAAGCACCTTTATTTTGTTGAACAGAAATCCCCTGAAAAGGTGTTTTTCATAAATCGACCCCACAAGGGTGATTAAGGGGATGTTACAAAAAAAATTCCCCGTTTCTGAGGTATTAGATAAACAGACTTTACATTTGGAAAACAAGTTTCTTTTATTGAATAAGATCTACTAAAATGGTTTTTGTATAAATTGACTACGGAAAGGGGACTTATGGGGTCGTAAAAGATAAATTTCTTAAGCGGAAGTACATTTAACTCCCGTCCTTTATAAATCAAGGTGGGAAATACAAGGATGTTTTTTTACAGAATCGAAACTTAATGCTATTGGGACATGACATCAATAACTTTAAAAAGAAATTTATAGTCCCACAACATAACGCAGCCAGCGACAAGCTTATGGTTAACGCGACTAGTAAATTCAATATATATATTAATCACAGTGCGATAGTAGTTTAAAATGTGTATTTATTTTATCACGTTAAATATTAAAGACTCAATAATATTCGGCACAATAACGGAAAAGTTCAATAAAAAAACTTATTGGACTGTTTAAAAATCATACATCGTAACTTATGCAATAAAAAAACTATGTCAAAATATTTTCTAAGAACAATGAAGTAATTAAAATCAATGAAACGAATTAAATACAATCGGCCCTATTTAACGAAGTCGCTAAATCTCGAAAAAAGTTCGTTATATGGAAAATTCGTTATATAGAAGTTACCTTTCAATATAATTTATAAACCACATAAAACAAATTTTAAATTCATTAACATATATTGAAAAAAGTAATAATTAACATCGTTTTGTAAATCACTATCATTTCATACATATATTTTACCCGTCAAAAAAAAAAACTGCAGGGACAACGAGAAAAAGAATGTTGAGGAATATACTACATTTTCAATATTATAAGAAAATTTTTACATTAAAATTAATGAATATTTTAAGGATATTTTCCAATTTAAAGTACACAAGTAATTTTAAACATACATTATTTTATCACTCAATTGCTAAAACGTGTTAAAAGAGAATAACTCGAAATGTCCAGAAATACTTTAAAAGTAAGGAGGAAAAAAAATTGAATCACAAGAGAAAAAGTTCGTTAGATATAAATGCACTTCGCTCTCTATTGGAAGGTTATTTTACAAAAAAAAAAAATCGTGAAATGTTCTTTGTTCCAGAAAAAAGTTCGTTGTATAGAAAAATATGCAAGAAATGAAGTGTATTACATTAATTATCATTGCGAATTTAAACTAATTTTCAAAGATAATTTTTTTGTCCCAACCTGCAGCATCACAAGAGAATGTTTTGAGGTATCACTTTTAAAGCGAGACTGAATACAAAATTATATAGACGTATACATTGTAATAACATTTACCGAAATAAATGTGCAGTACAATAAAGCCTTTAAATGATTGTATCTATCAAAATTTCTTACTAACAAACCACAAGTTAGGTTTTCTATGAATTTCCCAACATGTTCACATTGTTAAATAAGCAGCATATGTTTCAAACCCATCCCAATAAAGGCAGATGCTTGATCATGCACAAAGTATACATACAGAAGAGAAAATCCCTTAGAATTCTTATTTGAAAATCGATCAGTGGCCGCCACTTGGTCCAGACGGCGGCGAATGCTCAGACTTCCGACTCTTGATGAAAGTTCATCGCCATAAACAGCATTATACACTGGGCAGAAACCCGAGAAGTGAAAAATAATGTCAACTGTGAACCGAGTTCCTGACAAAAATCTACTCAGAAACGTTGAACCTCTTCCAGTAGTCCCGAAATTAATTACAGTGGGTAGAACGAATTAGGCAAAAGCAGTTCTGCGGATTTGTCCATTTCTTAGCATTATTCATGGAGAAAATTAGATTCTAGTTAAATTAACGTCACACTACACAAGATTAATAAAGGCAAGCTTGGTCATTTCGAGTCGCGGTCAAAATACGGACACTTTTCTAATTGATGTGACCTGATTAATACATCACACCAATTAATGAGCAACAATCTGTAATTACGCAGAATTATGGTGCGCTCGGTATAAATTAACGTCATATCGAGTACTACTGATGCCGTACCTCAAAATTTTGAAATATAAAAATATGAAGATGGCATCTGAATTTATATCTCACCTCCCAAACTTCTTACATTCGGGTGGTGCGGAAGTTTGGAAAGTATAGTGCGCTAGCTCAGATGTGTCTTGATCGAGTGAGTAAATAACGTCGCACTGTTCAGCTGCACGAGGGCTCTTGGCGACTGACTGCGTAATTTTAAACCATGGTCAAGTGACGCGGACGACACCTGAGCTGCATCCCTCTCCTAACTACCACACCAACGAGAGGACGTTTGAGCTCTCGACAGATTTAACGTGCATTGCTTCCCTACACGGCGGGTCTTCAGTGGTACTGGGGCTCGAACTCATGACACGCTAGCAATGATCCGATACCTTGACCCCTTGGCTACCACGGCCACATGTCTTGATCGAAGTTCAAAATAACTTGTGTAACTTCAAAGTGCGACATAATAAACAATATTGATAATGCAATCTTTAATTTTTACACTACGTTTTGAAGATTTGAGTCGCGTTATAGCATTTCGTCTGCTGGGTGTTCGAGTGAGTGAATATTTACGTCGAACTGTTCAGCTACTCGAGGGCTTTTGGCGACGAACCTCGCAATTTCTGACGGGTGTCCGATTGTTCATTAACGTGGCTGAAGTAAATTAGGGTTATTGGCGAAGATCCTCGTAATTTTATACCACGGTCCAGTAACGAGTTTGAACTTTATTTTGATTTGCGTCGTACTGTGAAGCAACACGAGGGCTACTGGTGATGGATTTCATAACTTTGAATTTTAGTCATGTCCTCGATAATCGACAAATTTAACGTGCAGCAGTCCTTTACACACGGCATGGCTTCTGTGATATCAAGACTCGAATCGAAGGCTCTACAGCGCCCATGTGACCACTTTGCTTTATAGAGGTGGCAGTAAAATAATTCGAGTTTAATTCGCTTTTACCATCTGATCGAGTTAAGCAACAGCACGAGAACTTCACATATATCGTAATCCAAATGGTCCAGTGATAAGAATTACATTAGGCGGCACCTTACTTTCCTCCACATCCACACCATAGAGGAAAACAATTCACGACCACATTTAAAACAATTGTTTCCGCATGCTTGAACAACCATTTTTATAGGTTGTACCGATCCTCTGCATGATGAAACAATTATCATGCATGCTCGGGAAAATATGTATATTAACATTTTTGTTCGTAATTTTTCTTATTTTGCTGTGAAAAATGATCTAAATTCAAAATTTTTGTATAGAAGCGAATGGGATAGATTATTTCCAAAAATACGGTCTAATTTGTGAGTACCCGGAAGACTGGGGTTTTACAAAACGGCAAAGCAAGTATGATGAAACTACAAAATAACATTTAGATTCGTTATCATGTGGCATCGTCTACATAAAGACTAGCATGTCGCGAATTCGAATGCAATTACGACGTTTTGGCTACCTAACTATTGTAGCCTAGATTTTTCGTTTATTTCCAGTGTACTTTTTTTATTCAAATGCGGCATTTAATGCTTTTAAATCTTCGCTAATGTATTTGTTGACGGGCGAGTTTTCGCGCATGTGGCATGACAGTATTTGGCGATGATTTTTGATTTGGCAACGTCTTCGGATTTTGTGAAATTGCTCGACATCATAATGGAAAGTACCATATTCTCACAACGTTTTCAAGTATACACAGAAAAAATATATGCTTCGCCAATATAAAGTTTAGAAAAAAAAGTTTAGAAGTACTTTCTACCCAGATTTTTTTTTTCGCGTACTCCATTATGCAAACATTGTTGCATGCTATTTGACTGCTGCCGCGTGTGTGATCAGGGTATACGACTACAACAAAACATTCATAAAAAAAGGAACGATTATTTTCACCGGGGATAGATGTTCTAAAGTAAATATTGCATCGTACTGTTCAAATATTTTTTTTATAAGGATTGTGAAGAGGTCATGTATATTAGCCTCCAAAGTTCATTTCTCCATCTGTAGTTCAGGAAGTAGTTACAAAAAATAATAAGAGTAAATAAAAATAAAAATAATAATCTAAACAAAGCTTATTGAAAATTGATGTTGCATAATGACAAAAGAAAATCATACGTGCTATTGACCGGTGGAAATGTTTATCGTAAAAAATCGTAACGCGATCCTTTTGAATGCGATTTCTACAATCCAAAATAGTCTGAAAATAACGTTGAAATTTGGTTTTATAGAAGGGAGGGGGGTTAACATTTAGCGTCACTAAACATAAATAGGAGGTCTTGAGGATAAAAATTTAAAAATCGGTTATTACAACTGCGTAAAAATTTTAACACAGTACTTTAAAATAAATAAAAACAGTATGTTACGAATTTTCTTTGCTATGTTTGAACTTTATTTAAATTTATGTCCCTATTGTGAGCAATTCTAGAACTGAGTGACGAAATAGGTTTTTTTGACCAGGGATCAAGTTATGAGGACGATATCCGAGCAGGTACCTTCTCTTCAACACCCACACCACGTCAACCGGTGAACTTTGAGCCCTTCTTACATAGCGTCTTCTTCAAACCCGTGATTCAAGAACTACGACTACAAGCTTACGACTATGACCACTAGACCACAATAATTCTTTGCTATACATTGATGATGTTATACATCAAGTACTATTACTATAATTCATCACACAATTTCCTCAAGTTTTTATACACAGTTTTGATTGCAAAATAATGTCTTCAAAAATTTAAATTATTTCCGAAGTTTCTCTTTCGATAATTTCTTATTATATATATATATATATATATACAGATAATGATATTCAAAGAATTTCTGTCTGTGAGCTATTATAAAAAAAATTCCAGGCATCTGAAGGTGGGGCATTGTCCTGCCGACCCCTCAATCGATCCCGACACTGGTCATTGTTCCAATAAAGACACGTGCCTGTCTGTTGAGAAGAATATAACCAATCATCTTGACGCCAAAAGCACACGGAAAATCTTATTTTATCCCCAGATGATTTTTCGTCACAATAGTTAAAGTATATTTATAATTTATTTACGAAAGAGCTTAGTATAGCATCAGTTAATAAAAACAATTTTTTTTAAAATACATATTGTGAATACCAAAAATTCAGTTTGTTAGGTAACTAACTCTAGAATCAATAATATTCCGATGAAGTTTTAAGAGCAAAATGTAATCCACTACTAAATGCACCTGTACAAATCACACAAAATAACTTTGATAAAGAAATGTATAAATCGAGAGAAGCAATATGAACTTTAATATCAAGAAATTAAAATGTGATTTAAAAATAGAATTTATCGCTACGATTGATTCATTTTTTTTAAAAAAAATTATCGTCGCCATTTAATATTACAACAGAGCTATTGGTGACGGACTTCGTAACTTTGAAACTCAGTCAAGTGACGTGAATGACACTCGAGCTGGCCCTCCGCTCCAGTCACACTATGCCAACGAATGGATTTTGAGCCCTGATAGATTTGATGCGCATCAGCCCCTCAACACGCCGTGTTTTTTTTGATAATGGGACTTGAATTCATGGCAAACTGGTGACGAACCCCTCTTTCCAAGCTTCCGTGAGTGAATATTAACGTCGCAGTGTTCAGCTACACGAGAGCTTTTGGCGACGGACCTTGTAATTGTGTACCATGGTCAAGTGACGCGAACGACACCCGAGTTGGCACCCGGGAGGACGTTTGGGTTCTCGACAGATTTAACGTGCATCGCTCCCCTACCCGCGGGTTTTTAGTGGTACTGGGCTTGAACTCATGACATGCCAGCCACAATCCGATACCTTAACCACTAGGCTACCATGCCACCTCTCCAAGCTTCTACACCACGTCAACGGGATGACTTTACGCTTCGGTAGACTTAACGCGCATTGGCTTCTATACACAATAGGTCTTAAATAGGTTGATGACTCGAACCCGTGACTCGACAATGCTTAGCATTAAATGTTTCAGCACAAATTCCATTTCTAAAATCTTGGTCATTATTACTGGTACAGAATAAATTGGTAAGACAGAGGACCCTATTTTGGACATCTAAATGTCTAAAAGCACGGTTGATAATTGATATGACATTTTACAACTCAAAAGTTATCAAGGGATGGATCTTACAATTTTAAACTATGGTTAAATCAAGAGAAATCTGAGCTCACTCCTTACTTCCACACCACATCAATTTGAGGACGTTGTGTTGCATCTTTAGAGATATCGTGGTCTTAAGGATTCGACGAACATAGTATTTGCTCCAAAGAATCCCTTATACAAAAGACTTTTTTAAAAATAAAAGTAAAAACTCGGGAATAACGAGTTCAATTGAATTAAAAGTTGACAGATCATACGCTAGTTATGTTTACTAGCATTAAAAAGAAACTCATTTGTCTTATCCTTTGACATTGGAAAATAGGTTTTTAAAATTCTAGTAAAGGCTTCGGAATTCGAACGAATGAAAAATAAGTTCAAGGATTTCAACATCTTCCTTCCCAAAGACCTTGAATTAATAATGAAACTACGTGCAGGTGAAATGGTACCAATCGCAGGAATACTTACCCGAAATAGAAAGGAAAACCAGCGGTATAGTGACAAATTTAGATGGATTATAATTAATGCAGAGAAATACCGCGTCTCTTTCATGAATTACTTTCTAGAACATGGTTTTAAATGTATCGGGATACCTTGCGTCGCTTATGTAGTTGATTACATAGACAGTAACGTAAGAACACAACTTACTGAGAACAGGTTTGATGAATAAAATATCAAGTTTTAAATCGATTATTCATGAATTTAAGGTCAAACGATGCGTAATCGAATATGTATATAAATAATAAATGTAACTGAATACATCTATGAGAATTTGCGTATTACATTCTTATATCACGTATGGAATACTTCATAACTTTAGAATCATGTTCTGAAATTGCTTTTAAGTGGCCTACAGCGGACGTGGTTGGAGCGGACACAACATTTCATGGTCTGAGCGGACACTTTGAAATTCATCGTGGTTTGAGTGGACACACCCCCCCCCCCATCTTAGAACAGATTCGATTACCGAATTACCAAGGATAAATACATTTTTGCCAATCTAATTATTACAAATTTTATTATTCCTAATTCTCTGGATTTCAAATTAAATTTTTTTTTATCTTTTAGTATTTTACTAATAAGTGTCTTTTAATTTGAAATCCAGAGAATTAAGTGACCCTGGAATAAAAAGGAAAAACCATATGCAAAATTGAATGAAAGAATTGAAAGCATCCTAAAAGAATTCGAAACATCAAGCAATTTACAAAAATATCTAAATTCTTTAAGTTTCGTAACTAGGTTGGACTAAATCCAATGGTAAATGATATTTATGCCTTTATAATAAAGGTTTAGTTAGTATTTATTTACTTGTATTTATTTTTCTTTTATCTACTTGTATCCTGTGTATTTTACTTCCAGTATTTGTTTTTACTGACATTAATGAAACTAATTTTATGGCAATTGCACCTGTTCTAATACTTATTTGACTCTAAAATACAGTTTTCCACAAAATTTCTGAAATTCGTTCATACCCTTCATTATGTTGTTACTATTAATTTTTAAATATTTCTGATAGTTTTTATTTCTATTACATCTCGCCATGTTTAAAATGTATTCGCACTATAACACCTTTAACAATTTAATACAAATAAGTAAATTTGATTGGCATTTGAATGTATTCATCCTTGTAATTCGGTAATCGCAACTGTTCCAAGAAGGGGAAAAAATGTGTCCGCTCAAACCACGGTGAGTTTCAAAGTGTCCGCTTAGACCACGAAATGTTATGTGTCCACTCCAACCACGTCCGCTGTGGCCACGCAACCTTTTAAAGCACTATCCTCATAGAAAATTGTTCAAACCAGATAAAATAGAAAAGTGCAAATTATTTTAAACTCTTGCGTTTTAAGAAAAAAAGATACACGTGGTAGTTTAAAAAATTAACTGCATGGGATAAAAGTTAGCAGATTGGAATTTTAGCAACTTGATAAAATAAAGATATACTATTTAAAATATTCAGATCTGGAAAAGTTAAACTGAGAATTCTCGACCCCGAAGATTGTTCATTTCAGTTAAAATAACACAATAAAAATATATACGAGGGATTTCAACCATAAAAATTATGAAAACAGGTAATTATTTTAAGCTGTAGCTGATTATCCATATCAGTCACACAGGGGGAAAAGTTCGATTCTACAATGGTTGCAATTATAGCAACCTCACCCTGCAAGACGTCTCTGTGCTTGAGTTTCAACTATTTTAACCTGTTGTGTTACAATAATTGCAGCACAATAAGTAACTTCATCTTAAATAATTTTAAGTGGCAAAAATGACACTTGTGGTTTAGTTCAAATTAAGATCCTCCTGGAGCTGCACGAGGTACGTTCTCCATGGATCACGTAATATTCAACCACGGTCAAGTAATAGGGATGATACTAGTAACTTCGCATCCACACCACGTCACTAGACGATCTCTAAGTCTTGACCCATTTAATATGGGGTCTACTTCATTATTTTAGAGTCTTTGATGAAATAGGGACCATTATGTATACAACCAGATCATCGCGGTCATGCGTACTTAACTATCAATGGAACCCCCCCCCTATTACGTGACGCCTTACTTTCCAAACTTCAACGTCTAGATCAGTGGTCCCCAACCCCCAAGCTGCGGACCCATACAGATCTGTGGATCATATAGTACCGTGCATTCCAAGGAGCATTAAATTCCAATTTCTGTCGTGTATTTCTCTCGGGTTTTATGAAAATCACTTAATAATCCTTGTTTAACCCCCTCCCCACCAAAAAATTCTTTAATACAATTCAATTAAAATTATTAATTCAAAACAATTTAAATTTAGACATTCGCAACTCTTTCGCGGCTAATTATAAAACGTTGACCGGTCCGTGGCGATAAGGTTGGGGAGAACTAGTCTCTAGCGCATTTAGAAGCAACATGGACCAATGGCGACGAGCCTCAATTTTGAGCCATGGCAAAAGGACGAGAATCACTGATTTGGCACTTCGCACTCCAAATCTCTGCACTCATCGACAGATGTAATGTGCATCAGATCCAATAAATGTCATTGACATCAGGACCCAAGCCCACAACTAACTGCCCAGAGCTCGCAGTAATGTCCACTTGGTTGTCTACGTGAAGTATATGAATTTTCAAAAAGCCTGTTTGCTTGATTTGAAATAAGATCACTCTGAAGTTTGTGAAAACTATTACAGATAGGGATTATTGAATCGCTATTATTGTATTTTGGACTTCAATAAGTAGAGGTGGAAACTTTATCACCTAACTTCCATAGCATGCTATTACTAGAGGATTAACAATTAGTCGAATAGAGCAGCACACACAACTTCTATATTCCAGCCTTCAGAAAAATATAGACTAGAACCTGCGACTCGCCATTCATCCAACTCTATTAAAATGATTTTAAGAAGTGATTTTGGGATAACGATTCATATTTCTTTAAAAAAATAACGGAACAAAAATATGTAGAATTGATTCCAGCGCATCCAGATTACTTGAGCATGGGTAGTCCTTTCACCAAGGCGTAACGGAGAATATTAGACGACCCCTGTAAACTCAGGTTTTGGGCTCCTAGCCCAAATACGTACTTTGCGTCAGTCAAGCTTCGGGCCCACTAGAGTCCATGCCCCCCCCCCACCGGGAATGTGGTGGTTGCGGGGGTGCACGTTACGCTACTGCCTTTCACGCTAACTTGGGGATAATATTTAAATGATAAACATCAGCCTTATATTCCAAATTAATTTATACAATTATTAAATAAATTAAATTATTGATTCAAAAGGAAAAACTTCCTTTATGTAACGAGGCTTTTAAAAATTTAAATACGTTACTAAATTCGCATACATTTAATACAAATCGAAGAGAAACGAGTATGTAAAAAAAGATGAGAAATCTGGTTGACAAATAATTAGTAAATGACAAATTGAGCCAATCAATAATCGCTTGTTTGAAATAAACTTGCATTTGTTTCATGATATTAAAGATAAACAAGAGCACACGACACAGAAATATTTGAAAGAAAAATACTTATTCGCGATAAAGACAAAGCACACAATAGCATTAAGATCAAAAGAATGAAATTCAACCAGGAGATGGCCTTGAAGTCGAAAACATATTTCGCATGACGGAAAAAAAAAAAATAGTTCAATTTTTATTTCACAAAAGGTTTGCGAAAAACAAGCATTAATCCCAGAAGCCTAATATTCTTTCAACAGTCAAAAAACGATTAAATTCCATCACAAACATAACATTAAATGAACAAATAAAAGAACGACAATAAAACGTTTAATTCGAATGCTCTAAATATCACAGCATTAAGCTATTCCAAGGTCACAATAGGAAACTAAAAAAACACAAATTATTCCACTTTCCTCATAGGAAAATAAAATAACAAGTCTTTTCTTCCGCATTTAAAGAGAACAAATAAAAAAATATTCCAAAGATATGTGCGTAACACTGTATCGATCCATCTGCTGAAAGTTTTTTTCGTAGAAGTGTGGGATTCCTTCCTTCCATATTTCTTGCGTCTCCCTCCCCCCTCCCTTTTTCCTCTAGGTGTGACGTCATGAGGTTTCACAGCTGTTCGAAGGACAGACGCAGGTGTAAGCATCTCACCTGAAACACCAATGGAAAACAGAATTGGATTTCTAGACTTTCTATCCTGACACACGATCCGAGAACTGATTAGAATTTTATTTTCTCAAACGATAAGAAATACATAAGAGGGAGAGGAAAGAAATATGCACGTGGATACGTCTTGCAACAATATTTACAAATACAACAAAATTCTGTCACAACATCTTTTAATAATTTAAATAATGTAGACACTGAAAGAGTTGACAAATATTTATTACTCAGGGGTACTCAACCTTTTTCCTGCAAAGCCGCATACACATGACAGGTATTTTACGCGGGCCACACCATAAAAAGAAAGCAAAATTGATCAAAATAATAAAATTCATTTGATTTTTATTTTAATACTATGTTACTTTTCGAACATACACACTTATTTTAATGCATTTCTTACCGAGTTATGTGATAATTTTTATTTCCTTTCATTCATGACCAAGCTTCTTGCTTACATTTTACTGTAAAAGAAAACAAATTGACATTTCATTGCTATATAGATAAAATTTCCCACTAAATTTTTAGTACATTGTTCTCCAGTAACTGAATTTCTTAGTGCAATGGGCCATGACCGGGCCACTCAGAAAAGAGTATCACCCGCGCGCGATTCAGCTCTTCTCAAATGTAACTAAATCTAATGGGAAAATTTATTTTTTTACAGTGCAGAGGCAGGACAAATTTTCAACGTCCCTGCATTCGTGCTCAAAGTAGTAACCCCAATAACCTAGTATGTAGAAGTATGTAAAACCCAGGATCCACACCCCCGAATTGACAAATTATACCGGCCATGGGTTCGCGATCAGGACAACTTTGTTACAGATGAATAAAAGGAAATGAATACTTAAATATATTGAAAAAAAAAACGAGGGAAATATAGATGAAGTATACTATTCTGATATATTATGTACAGAGCTTGTATAAAAGAGCGAGTTTTATTTACATCACGCTATAAAGCAACACAAGGGGTATTGGAGACGGACCTCGCAAATTTGAGCCTCGGTCAATTATAGAGGGCGACACCCGAGCTGGCACCCCCTTCCTATCACCAACGGGAGGATATAGGGCCTCGACATATTTAATGTGCATCAGCGCCCTCTGCACGGTGGATCTTCAGTGACACTAGTCTCGAATTCATGATACGCCGACAGCGAGCCCGTGACCATGACCACAAAAGGTAAATGAAAAATAGATGAAGTATGGATACTAGTCTGATATTTTACGTACAAGGCCAGAAGTTACAATTATACACATGAGAACTTGCACGTGTTAACGAATAGTAAAATTAAAAATATATCAAACACATTAGAAATCACAAATATTCATTTTTAAGCATAATTATTTGCCTCCCATCCTCACTGAAATTACATTCAAATCTTTCAACAATGTTTTTTTTTTTTGACAATTTACAAAATGTTCAAAAATATGAAAAACATTCTTTGTAATGCGAATCCAAGTATTCTGATCAACACGAAAATAATCCACCCTTTTTTATATTCGTAAAATATGTACCACAAAATCACTTAGCTTCGAGTACTACAGCTGTCTTTGATCCTTAACAAATATAATTAGATATCAAAGTTGAATTTAATCAACTGACATGTTTCATGAATACCCTTAAGGACTTTCTATCGCTCACCAAACAAACGTTTTTTTGTCAATCCACCAGCTATTTTTTTTAGTTCAATTTGATTAAAAACCAAATCCTCTATCAAGTAAAGTTTCCGGAGAGAACGGAACAAGGAAATGTAGTTTCTTTCCCCCCACTCAAAGTCAAAGGTCATTTTTCCAAATGTCAAACAGACGACGCAGTCCCTCCCACGCACTAGAAAGGTCGAAGGTTAGAATCGAAAGGGGTGATGATGCCCATGAGGAAAAGGAAGGATGAGGTCCAATCAATCGATTAAAAGAAGAATTCACCCACTTAATATTCCATTCAGCGAAAATCAACTTTTCGTGCGCAACAATGTATTGATTTAAAATAGTTACGTGGGCTCCAACCCCCTTCCCCCCCCAAATTTTTTTTAAAGAAATGTAATATACCACTTTTTGGCACTTATTTATATAACTTTCGTTTCAAAATGCTATTTAACCAAAGGCTCAATTCCTTTATGATGGTAGACCATCTTTTGTTCTATTCAAAATTACTCCGTACGGTTATTTAATTGTACGCAATAGCGCTTTATGTAATTTAATGACAATGGCAAAAGTATTAATATTGAGTTTACTTTATTTAACACATACAAGGTACATGAGACAACCGAAAAAATTCAACCGAGGTGTTATGTGTCAGTTAAATAGCTTTTGAAAGACTATAGACATTTAATTTAAGAGCTCTTCAAGTCTGCTAAAATTCAGGGAAAATGTTATATTCTGATGCAATTTTGTCCAAACTTTTTAAAATTATGTTAATTTATTTTAGTTAAATGTTCTTAACTGATGTGCGCAAAGCTACATTGCATAAGCATTCGCAATTGTGTAAACTGTAAAGAACCCTTGAGTCGACTATAGAGATTCTTAACTGAAATTGTGCATTTTTGTCAGGACAGCAGTCGTTTGATGAATCAAAAACTTCAAGGCAGTTGTTTCAGGTTTTTTTTCAATAAATTTATACTGAAAAATTATCCGACAAAAATTACTAATTGAAGAAACTGCGGAATGTGGATTGTTAAGCTTAATTCCAGCAAATTTTTATTAAAAAATACGAATGAATTTTTTTGAATTGGTTTTTATCCAGTCCAAAGAAAGATTTGAAGATCAATTTATTTTCAAGCAAAGTTTATTACTTTAATTTAGCAAAAATTTCAAAGCGATGATTTTTATTAAAGAAAAGTTCAGATTCTCTACGTATAGTTAGTACCAAGTGTTATTTCATCTTGTTTATATAATAAACATTCGAATTTTTTTATTAAACATTGAAAACAAGTGAATAAAAGCGGAACAGTTCCGAAATTACTTCGAAAAACTAAATTTACTAAAATCACGAATAAAAATTCGCAGTACAACTTCAACAAGACCAAAAATACTTTTCTGACTTTTGCACATTTCACATTCCCACGACAGATTTTATTTTTTTCGTCCACGGTAACTAGGAGTTAATTTCCTGGCAATTCGTCACGCTTTTATGTTCACTTATTGTTATTCGTTTTCTCAAAAAAAAATATAAAAGGAAAGAAGCATCCTTACAGCTTTGTACGAAACAGAGCCCGTGAAAACGTCAAAAACTTAACACGCCACCAAATAATCTTGACGACCCAAATGAGCAAAAAACAAAGTGTCAAAAACGGCGAGAAGGATGATTCAGTCCATTCCATCTCAGCGAGTGGGAAGACGGTTTTCCTCACTATCAGGCACTGCAGACGTAGTACAGAAGGTCTTCCCTATGGCTCCTTGCCACAAATCCTAAAGATAGAGAAGTCGACAGTCCTACCGGCAGACTGACTCACTCTTCAAATGTACAGCCTGAACGGACCAGCCACGTGGGTAAGACGATCCGCGAAACATGGCATCCCGGAAGGCTTGCTGATTTGCACAATTATTTCGATTCGGGTTAAGTGGAAGAATTCAACAGTGAATAGAGAAGATTCTTTTCATGTTCGGAAATTAGAGATCCGGAAAGAAAAATCCCGAGATTTAAAAGCTTGGGTTATTAAAAAGAGCTCGTGTAAGGTTAAATTCATTGCAAGGAAGGAGAGACAAATTCCTGAGCCCACACGAGAGTCATTTATTGCTAAAAAAGGTGATCTCTTCCCTTTTCTAATCGATTGCAACAAATTGGCGATGGAATTGTTGATGCGTTGGGATGTTTCAGAATATTTCTGTTTATTACCGTATTTATTTGAATCGAAGCCGCCCTTTCTCCAATGTTAATGTTACTGAAAATCAGGTACGACTTAGAATCGAAGGTGGAAAAATTCGCTGGTGGTGGAAATTGAACATTATACTGACGGTTAGAGAAATTTCAGGTTTATGCATGTATTTAAAAGTTTCATACCGGTAAAATGAATTATTCACTCATTAATTCTCATTTAAAATTCTTTTTATAGGTATCAAATTTATAAAATTAAAGATATTCACACTTTTTTAAAAATTTTTCCCCCCAAAACATGTTGAGAGTTTGAAATACGACTTAGAATCGATTGTGCCTTAGATTCGAACATACAAATACAGTTTATCTAATTATTAAAATTATTTATGTAAATATTTTATATGTAATGTATGTTGGTTAAATATGACACGCTGTCCTAAGAAACAAAATTCTCAAAAACTCGAAAAAATAATAATGGCTTGTTCTAGAAGAAATCTCTAAAATATGCTTCAATGAAAAATAAACACAAATAAACTATTCATATTTTAGGATTTTAAATACATTCAGATTTTTAGATTAAGAGTTACAACATAATTTATACGCTTCTATGCATATAATTTCCTTACCCTGAAGTTAAAAAAAATAGAATAAAAGTATTCTATAGATGTATAAGACAGTATCTCTTCCAAGCTGGTTTTAATTGCTTATAACTTCTTTCTTTTCTAACTATTCTAAAACGCCAATTATTCGAACCCAATTATTTAAAACTTAATTTTTCAAGGAAAATAGAAGAAAGCAAGATGTTTGTTAAAAATTTTTCCAATGCAATGAAATAATTAAAGTGAATGTATACACACAATGAATTATGCTTAAAGCAAGCAAAGTTATTTGTAACTTGAGTATTATTGATTAGAAACACTACCACTGATGTAAGATTTCGTTTTAAGAAGTTATTCCTCTATCTTTCGGCAGATGGAAATTGAACCATGATTGTTTCTAGGATAGAATTCTCTTCAAGATAGTACTCGTTCAATTAAGAATATTTTATTAAATGTGCACGATAAAAAAAAAGCATTCGTTCCAAAAGATAATTAATAGTTAGAACTACTAGAATGAAAATTGAGCAAATTTTAAAAATCGATTTAAAATTTTAAAAACTTTTTGCAGAAAATAAAAAAAGTACAAATAAAAACCTATTTTTACGCACGTGTCGTCAGTTTCAGAGTCCTGCGAAAGTTTCCCGGATCGTAAAAGCGATAAGAGATTCACATAAAATAACAAAAATGTCATTTGAAAGGATTAGTCTATAAGCCATTCTTAAATGACTAACTGCACCTCCAATTACAAATGATTTTTCAATGTCCTTTTAAAAACCTTCTATTCCAAAGAGTTTTCTAGAACTTCTTAAGATGTGTTTTTTTTAACACTGGCATAGCTGGTCCCCGTATTCCTATTTGGGGGTTCCTTAAAACTACTATTTTTGCTTACACACATTTTGGGGCCCCTGAAGCTTGGGGGCCCAATATCATTAAAACGGAAGACAGGGGCGTAGCTCTCATCATTAGGATTTTGAATGACTTTAATACTATGACTCTTGCCCTTTGTTAATATTTTATAAATTGGAACGGCCTTGAGCACCCTAGAATCTATCCCTTGCGAGATAGGGGTTGCAGGGGTGTATGTTACGCCGCTGCAATGTACATATTATACACTTCAAGACGCTATGTTCGTTTGTTAAAAACAGTCTCCCGACAATGCACGTTCAGTTGCTTTCTCTCGATGCGCCAACAGTCTGCGCTTGACTGAAGACGAAACTTTCAATGACAATGACATTATTAATAATTTGATAGATTATAAAGTCGGACAAGAAGAATAAGGGAGGATAAAATATATGCAGGGATAAGTCTTTCCATCAAATTGGAAAAGCATTTTCAAAATAGATACCAATTCCGAAAGGAGTATGAAATTTCAAAAAGAGCTTAGGTCATTCATAACTGGTTATCGTGACATTTACAAGCAACTGACCGACCAAACTTCGTCGCAAAAATTTATCTCTTACTTTATGGTGCCAAAGAATTGAAATTGGATCTTCAAGTGGCAAAAGCGATTTTGAACTTAGTCATCACAGGAGGATGAGCGCTTTAAATTACGATGAGTAGCAAAAAATTATGCATTTTGAAAATTTCTCCATGTATACAATGAGAAACTAAATGTTTTAAAAATGTGTTTCCATGTTTAATTCAATTATTTTGTTATGGAAATACTTTCTGATGAATTTCGTAAGTAAGTGTCGTATTTCCTAAGTGCGACATTTTTTGTGCGGTCCTTCACCACAAAAAAATTTGTTATATTTCGACGAGTTTGTTGTGTAAGAATTTATGAAATTTTCAAATATTTTTTTTGTGTGGTCCCTATTTACCGCACAAAAACAGGTTTAACTGTTTGTTAATAAATAAGCTGGGAATAAATGATGGAACAAGGCCAAACAAATTTTTCAGCTTTTAACAATTTCTCTTAAATATAAAAATTCTTACCAAGTACTTATAAAAAGAAACTTCAGACACTGACTCATTTATGTAGAGAAAAAAAAATAATTTTTTTCTTCAAAAATACACTTTTGTGAGATTTTTTGAAATGGCTAGTACAAAAATCAAAATAGAAGATCCAAAACCTAAGAATCCAGACAAAACTCATTCAAACACAGCCAGAGAGGAAACTGATTGTGATACTTCCTGAATGGTTATTTCAAGAACAAACATCAGAATATTAAGTCGCTAAAAAGCAATTCGATCAATTTTTTTATCAGCCAACCAGGAACTGTATTTTTAAACATTAACGGCACATGCGGACAAAGGAAATAAAACTTAATCGTGTGACATTTCAAGAAATGGAAGTCGGTGAAGAAAAAACGATTACGATAATTCAGATCCGGCTTTTTTAAAAGTCAAGGACATCGATAATGAACGTTGATAAGACTCTTTATCGCGCATCATGTGGTGCAATAACAGTGCAGCAGGTCCACAGTAGCACGTCAAACGGTATATTAAGTGATAAGGGGCAATGAAAGCGCGTAGAACTAAAAATTCATGTTTGATCATGTCTGCATGAATGAAGTATAAGTTCCAGAATATTTTCAAACTTCGATGGAGATCGAAATCACAACTCCCCCTCCACCATAAAGGGGCGAGAGTGAGTATTATTCAAGCCTTACTACAAAGCAACACGAACACTATCGGCGGCGGATCTCGTATTTTGAGCCACAGGCAAGTGACGAGGATGATACCTGAACGCACCCCTCTTCAAACTACAACACTATGCCAAAGGGAGGATGTTTGAGCCTCGACAGATTTACCGTGGGCGAGTGAATATTAACGTCGCACTGCTCAGCTACACGAGGGCTTTTGGCGACGGACCGCGTAATTTTGAACCTTGGTCAAGGGACGCGGAAGACACCTGAGCTGGCACCCCCCTCTCTTAACTACAACACCAACGGGAGGAAGTTTGAGCTCTCGACAGATATAACGTGCATCGCTCCCCTACACGGCGGGTTTTCAGTGGTACTGGGCTCGAACTCATGACAGCTAGCCATGATCCGATACCTTGACCACTTGGTTAATGTGGTCATTAGATTTATCGTAGACCAGCCTCTCTACACAGTATATCTTCAGTGGCACAAACTTTAGCCTAGTGGTCGGCCTGCCATGAGATATCACGGCCATGGGGTACAAAGGAAAACCATGCAATAAAAAATCTGCAAGAATAGAAAAAGTGTTTCGTGGGCAGGAAAATAATTTTTGTATTCATAATAAGTAATTTAATAAATTATGTATATAGTTAATAATAAGACAATTTTTAAAAATATTCTCAAATTCGTTTAAAATGAGAAATTTAACCCGAATTGCAAAACGACTCGATATAGTGATGACTGAGCTCAGTGGAGCACAAAGGGATTTTAAGGGAGAGGTCGAGGGTGGAAATTCTACAATTCTTGTATCATATCCCAATACGCCACCAAATGTTTTGATTTTATCGATTGTTGGGAACAAAAAACAGTAAAAAAAACAAATTATTGAATAACTTATTAGCATTAATTCATAAAATTTTATGTATTGTAAAAATAGGATAATATTCAATTGAATAAAAAAAAATCAATAGGAGTGAGGGAAGTTCGGAACATTTGCCCCCCCCCCTTCGTGTGCGCCACGACTGAGATCCATTTTGTCCAACATAAAATAATTGTATCCGCAAGCGAATGCAACAACTTTGCCGGAAATTTCAATGACAGAACTATAACAGGCAAATCCCTTAAAATTTATGGGTATACGGTACAGAAAACTTATGTTTGTCAAAGGGAAAACATGCATTTATTTTATATAACGACCAAGATAGTTTAAAATTCGCTATTCTCGTAAATTAAACAAAATAAACATTTAAAAAATTTCACGAGCAAAAACTTATAATCTTACCTGATATACATTGAATTGAACATAAAAATACTCAAAAACAATTGGATTACTCCTAAAATCGTATAAGAATTTTGTACCACTGAAGAAGTTACGTGGATTTAACGGCGCCAACTAACAACTGGAAAATGATGCCAGGATACACTTGGCGCTACAACAATTTGCACATTTTACTTCTTTTTAATTTAAAGAACACGTGTTCGTGGGTAGTGGAATTTTTATACAGAAATACTGCTGTGTGGATACGTAAAAATACTTTTCCGTACAGACATTCACAAACATGCCATCAACTTCTGTGACATATCAAACAATTTAAAACAAGAAACCTGAACTCCACGAAAAGATCCTGTTTTTTCGTATTATCAGAAGTTTGTAGCCAGGAAAGAGCAATTTTGGCACATGGCAATTAAAGCATGTCGAACTCAAATTCAAAAAGCACAAATTGGCTTTTGTCCTAAAATCGAAAATTACTGCGCATGGATATCAAAACAAGATATTTCAGTTTGAATGAAGAGGGAAAACTGCAAAAAGAAACCGGGAATCAAAATAAATGCAAGAAATATTTGAAAGGTTGACTGCTTCGTGAAATTATAATGTAATAAAGTTATTCATCCAAGATGGAGGAAGAGACAAGTTTCCAGTTAGGATCTTGAATTCTTTACTTTCAAAAAAAAAAAAAATTGGTGCACTTTTGTAAGAAATATTCTTTTGATTAAGGATACAAAACTTCAAATTAATCAAACAAAATAAATGAACTAAAATGCTTTTAAAATTTAAATTCTAGTATCGTATATCGACTTTCATTCGATACATTTCATTCAGGCGACAGCGTTCGGAACCGTGATTTTGAAAAAGCGTATAAATGAATATTTGTTTGATTTATTTAGTGTCAGCTGAATTAGAATACACATAAAATTGTTTTAAAAATACTATTATAAGAAAAATAGTTAAAATGTAATTTTTTTGGCAGAAAACAAAAAAAAGACATTTTCTAAACATTCTCCTTTCATGAAAAATTCTTTTATAATATTTTACTAGTTACGACTTATATGCTGGAGATTAACTAAAATTTTCGAAAGATTCCCATTTTAATAGTTATGATCAATTGAAATATGTATAACGGATGTGTTTTTACAAAATTTCCCTCTACTCTGGTATGATAAAATATGAATAAACCCTTCTATATATAAAAAACTTTAGTTCAACCCTGGTAGAGAGTGTTTATCGTGTAGAATTTTAAACTTTTATAAGCACCCACCTCCTTCACTTTATATTCATATTGCAAATGTATGTATATTTTTAGATTTAAGAGGACATGGTACGATTTAAGCAAAAATTTTTAATTTAAGGATTTTCAAAAATTTTTTGGTTGCCTCCTATGTGTCTATACTATGTAAAACAGATTTTGCGCTCAAAATTTCACAAAAAGCAAGGCATTTAATTTTTTAAGGAAAAAACTGCAAATTTGTGAAGTGATTTTAAAATGCTACTCCTACAAAAATTTACGTGCACGCATGGAATTTGATTTACAAGTACCTCAAACTATGCATAACAGAAATTGGTATGAGTTTTGCGATAACATGATTGGTATTTGTACAATACTTTTTATGAATGCCTATTTAAAATTCCTTAAAAATGTACTAATTCTGAGTTCAATTATTTAAAAAAAAATAAGTATTGCTTTAATTCAAAAATGCATACCAACTTTTTTATACGTGTACCTGCTATTAGCAATAGGTAAAAAAAATTCAAAGCATTTGGCACAATAGAAAAAAAACCTTAACATTTTAAATGAAGACAAACTAGTTATTTTATCTTTCCGAGATCAGTAAGTTTAAAGTTTTGATTTGCCATAGGGATGCGAGTAAAAACGAACGCAAAAGCTATCATAATTCTACGTTTTTTTAGTTTAGAGCTTTCAAAATTTGTCAGGTTATAGAAAAAATTAAAAAAAATAGTTTAAGCTAAAAAAATTAAATTTGATTTTTTGACCACACAATTTTTGTCAATTGAATCGTACTGTGTTCCCTTAAATTAGGAAAAGTGCTGTTTACACTTGTATCTGTAAGCCTCGTGTTATGCAATGTAGAGCACAGTGGCGTAATGTTCACCCCTGCATTGCGGGGAGGGGGTAGGATTGTAAGGGACCCCAAAGTCTGACTAATGCCAAGTATTTACCCTTTGTAAGTCCCGCTTGGGGCCCCAAACCTGACTTTGCAGGAAGGGGGGGGGGCTAATAGTCTCCGTTACGCCACTGATGGAGCATGAGGAGTTTTGCAAATAAATTTTTAAAATGGTGTACAAGTTCTCACTATATATAGGCAAAATACTGTAGACTCCTTTTTCATGAAAGAATTTTGAAAATATACGATTCTTTTTCTCTAAAAACACTTAAACGTAAATAATTTTTTCTTTTAATAAATAATATTTTTCAAAATTACGGTTCTGAAAGCAGTCGCGAAAAGAAAATTTTCTACAAAATCATCTTTTGATGGAATCTTTCGTCGCCTTTTTACCGGCATTAAAATATTTCAGTAAAAAAAAATCAAAATGGAATATAACTTAAGGTTTTTTAAAAAAACAATAGTTAAAAGGTTCCATAAAAATGAGTCGTTAAACATCCCCACCGTTTAACAATGAAGCTAAAAAAAAGTAATGAAATACTTTCTTTACGTTACCCCATTTCCAACTTCTAAGCAGTTTAAAAATAACTTCCACCCAGACAAAATTTTCTCTCGATATATCCAGGGATGGATAGGGGAGGAGAACGAACTTCAACTCAAATGGCATTGTCTTTTGTTAAATAACACATATTCGTAAAATACAACAAAAGGGTTTTTAAATCATCCTTTAACTGGCGATAAAAAACGAAACACACCGGTTCTTGCGACACTTCAGCGCTGAATTGAAAAGCTTTAGAAATTCTTTTAAATCATCGCGGAACCGTCTTGGAAAACGTAAAATTTCAATTAAGTTATTAGAAGAGAAAACGCAAGGGAGTTGTGCCAAAAGGCAGCCAAACCATTGTATGAAAAACTACCCACACGGAATATGTTGAGAGTTTGCCAAGAGGGTATTGGTGACTTTCACTCGTTGCTCTAAAGAATAATTTTAATGCTTTGATTGGTTAATTGAAACAGCCAACTGGAAAAATTAATTGTGCTAAAGAAACTTAAAGAAATATTTGGGAAAAAATAATTTATAAAAGCTTCTATAACAAATCAAGACTTTTTTTACTCAATTTCGGTACAAGAATTCGGAAATATTTCTGGAGAATATAAATTAAAAAATATTTCGTTGTTGTGGCTAAGTTTACAAATTGATATTCACGAAAAGCTTAATTTTAAATGTTAAAAAAGTGAACTTTTAAAAAAAATTTCCAAGATTTATAAAGAAATTTTATCGACGTGCAGAATTTCTTAAATATTTTGAAAAAAATCAAATTATTTACTTCAATGCTGCCTGTATTTGGCAATATAAATAAATTAAATGTTTCAGAATTAATTATTCAGTTAAAAAAATTCAAATTTGTACAATTTAATAGGGTTTATTCAAGTTAAAGCAGAATGCGAAAGTTAAAGAGGAAAGGGCATTTTGTTTCATAAAAGGGAATATTGTTGTTCATCGGTGTATAAAACTGATATGGAAAAAAAAGCTTCATTTATAAAATTGACATTTAACAACAAATTCACATTTTTCAAAGTTTTGATAAGCTAAACTATTAAATAAAGATACTGGAAGTTGTGATTCAAAGAGCAGAGCTTGCAGTCCTTCCCCCGAGAAATGTTTTTAGCGTGACAGTCGAATTTGAGAAATAAAGTAATTTTCCTAAGCTACTTTGTTATAGCATGATTATTATACGAAAAAAAATTCCAAGGAAGAAATGAAATTATTAAACATTTACAGCAAACCAAAAGAAATTTCACAATTATAATTTTTAAAAAATCACATTCGACACTTAAAGTTTACTCTAAACAGGGCAGACAATCAAAAGAATTTCTCGAATGAACGTAGATTTTATAACTGGAAAAATAATTCTCTATTGCCATTGGTGGCATAAAAATATATAAAAAAAAAAGGCTTACAAGAAAAATATTCAATTATATTAGCATTTCATAACAATTAAAGAAATGCCCTTCATAATTGAAAAAATCATTCCATTTAGTCGTTTTATGCCCTTTATATCCATAATAATAAAATTCGATTTTAAAAACGTGACTTTCATGTTTTGATGAATCAGGTATACAATCTAAAATGCATCAGAAAGCTTTTCCTATCTTACGACTAATCTAGAACGATTGTATTTGAACGATATATTGAAATTTTATACTACATTCATCACTTTTTATGAAAATACTTAAAAAAACTTATAAGATATGGTGATTCAATTCCCAGTATGCAATACAAAAATATTTGATGTTCTATCAAAGCAAAAATCCAAGTCGATTCTTAAAAATCCATTCAATGCTTCCCTCTCCTTTTTTGCAAATCTTGCAAAGGGAAGAGGGGTATTTTTTGGTAAAATGGCTTAATTTTTTTCAGTAGAACAGATTTTCTCAGCACGATGAATTTAGAATCCAAATCCAAGACCTACATTGGAAAGCTCATTACTTTGCTTGAAGTCGATGTAACACGGCGGCAAACACTTGAAAATAAATTACAGAGTAGATTTAAAACCATTTTCAGTCCAGATCTTTTAACATATATGTTGAAGATTACATTTTACTCGTACACATAAAGTAAAATAAAAACAATCTAGAGAATAATGACTTTTCAAGATTCCGATAAAATTACCGCCAATAAACTTCCGCTTGAAACGGTCGTTTAAATCCGAGCTTGGCATTTATTTCGCTCTCATAAAGATGCAAAATCATCAAATCAACATCAAAAGTACAGACCTATCCAAAAATCCTACTTTCTGAAAATTAAATACCATTTATCTAGAACTGGCACAGAGTCACAAAAATGCCGTAGGCGTAAATACCCTTTCGTCAAAACTCCTCGCTAATTCTGCAAATTAAAATGGTTTACAGATGTACTTTCTTCCGACTTGTATGACACTCAAAAGATTAAGTCAGTTGCGTTGCTGGCAAGAGAGGAATTTGTCAGTTGAGACGAAAGAAAGTAGAGGTATCATTCTGATGGCTTTTGAATTGGGGAAGTCTATTCTGGCACACGTTTGACATCAATCGGCAGTAATTATCCATTTCCATCCACTTTATTAACTTACCATTTTTTACAGCAAAAAGAGGAATGATTGATGAAATTGTACGTCAAAATTACATTCCATGTGCATTTTAATTTCTAATTATATTTAGAATGTGTATACAGTTTATAACTACATAAAATAAACGAATAGAAAGAAAAATGTTTAAAATTATCATCGATGTTTATTTAAGATGACTATGATTGAAACTGTGATTTTGAAAAATCGTATAAATGAATAATTTTTGATATTTAGCGTCAGTTTAATTAGAATATACATGTTATCGCGTTAAAGTGTACAATTTAGTTATTTCATAGAATAACTAAGCATTTCATGAAATAACTAGACAAATCACAGCTAAGGTATATAATAGATGAAAAATTTCATACATTACCTAGTTATTCTATGAAATAACCAAGGATAGACCGTTAAAGTGAAAAATAAACAATTTCAAAGACAATTTATAAATTGATTAATTATAAATAGCTAAAATCTCTCTAAAAATACATTTTATTCCTTTTGCAGATGAATAATTGTGATAAATAATAAGGGAAAGAAGATATAATTTATTATATATATATAATGCTCATATTGCTAACATTAGTCACAGAAAGGGGAAAAATGTTGCAAAAATAGATTATATTTAAGTATTATCAACAAAAATACATGCTGGGAAGAAAAACTGTTGCTTCATTAAAACATCGTGTAAACAAAAATGTAAGAGACTATTAATTAAAATTTTATGAGATACCTTTATTTTATTTTTCATTATGAGCAAGGATTGCTGTGATGACATTTTGGATTGTACTGCTTATTTTTGAAACAAGCACACTTTTAACTATTACATACTTTTTTACACGCGAGCACTTAAAATCCTTGTCCAGTACCGCAACTTAAACGGTTGCAACAGATCGAAGCGTTTGCCAATATTTGGTGCTTCTTCAATGAAAATTCTCGCTGACATATACTGAACTGATATCTACAGAAAAATTGTTTTATTCAGCCATCTCTAGTTTCCTAATAGGAAAAATCCTTCCCAAAGCAGCTAGAACCGGTTCGAAGAACTTTCGCTAGTGCCGTATTTCATACTTTAACGATCAAATAATCGTTATTCTATAGAATACCTAGTTAAATCATAGATTCAATAATTTTGTATACTTTAACTGAATTGTCTAGTTATTTCCTTGAAATATCTAGTTATTCTACGAAATAACGGATTTCAAAATTAATGGTAACATACATATAAAACTGCCTAACGAATATGAAAACAAGAAAAAATTATTCAAAGGCAATTTTTTGGTAAAAAATGAATGAAACATTTTCAAAACATTCCCTTTTTATGAAAAATACTTCTATAACAATATTTTGTCGAAAAACTAGAACTTCTATTCCGAGGCATTTCTGACAACTATCAATTGAAATAACGGGGTGTTTTGTTAAAGTTTCCAAACTGATATGAAATATGAATGAATTCACTTATAACTTATGAATTTTAAATACAAAAAATAAAATCAAAAAAAAAATAAAAAAAAAAAAAAAAAAAAAAAAAAAAAAAAAAAAAAAAAAAAAAAACATATGAAAAAACCTAAAAATATTGTCAAAAACTAAACTATTCGACATCGACAACATAAAAATAAAGTTAAAGTTTCAAACTAATGAAAATAATGAATATAAACATTTAAAATTTTAGTTCAATCCTGGTATAGAAGTCCTTGCTTTATACAGGCAAAACATTATCGAAGTATTTTTCGTAAGGAGAATGTTTTGAAAATATATAACTTTTTTCTCCATTTTTTTGTCAAAAAAATGCATGAAAGTAATTTTTTTAGAAAAATATTCGTGAAACAATTTTATATGTATATTGTAATTCAAATAAAAGACGACAAAAAAAATTTATCCACTTATTCAAAATCACGGTTCTGAACCTAGAGTCAGTCACCTTACAAAAATTAAATTTACAGCAAATATTTCAGATAAAAATGTCAAGGTTGTCAATTAAAAGTATAGGATCAAAATATAAAATTTTACACAACTGAAATAATTTTTCATGGATATAAGCATTTCAAATTATCGGTTTTGTATATGAATGAGTGAGTGATTTTGGGGTTTATTGGCACAAGAGCCGATTTCGGCTATACTGCGCCAAACATTTGTTTTAATATCTGTGGTCTAGACGGGAAGAGAAAGAAAGAATGAATTGAATGACAAGAAAGAGGGTCGAAAATAGAGAAGGATCACTAGGGTACCGCGGGTTCGTGAAGCCCGTGTTTACCAAAGACAGTAAACCCCTTGGGAAAAGGAAAAGATCACTAGGGCACCTCGGGATTGTGACACCCGTACTCACCTAAAGAAGGTGAGCCCCCTGAGGGTTTTGTATATGAATGACTAGAATTAAAAAAAAATACTATTCTCGTTTTAAATGCCCATTCTCAGAAAATATAGCGAAAAAAATCCCTGAGACAAGGGAATTTAAGAATGCTTTATAAAAGTTTGAAACTATGAAAAATTCAGCATTTGAAATCAATTTCTTTGAAGCGATGTAGATAAAACATGCTTTTTTATGCTGAACAGTGGTGAGCGTAGTTATCAGAGTCGCTTATCAGTACTTAGGTAGCGAAACCGCATGGTCATTACGTAAGCAGATAAGCTTCAATTTAGTCCACTTATGTTTTCGCAATAGAAAAATAAACTTATGAATAAGTTGAAACTATATAAAAAGAGAAAATGACCAATAAAAATTTAAATATTTATAAACCCTAGCCAAAATTACTTAAAATTTTCCAAAAATTCTAGATTCCAATTTTTTTTTAATATATAAAAAATATTCTGAAGGCTATTTCTATTAGCCCTAAAAAGCATAAAATAGTTTCCATCGCCTTGTGGAAACATTTGCGCTTTTCGCTATTTTTTTAACAATTTTTTTTGTTTTAACTTAAATTTTATGGAATAATTATTTTCTAAACCTTTATCGAAATTATGTGAGGATCAAGTAATTTAATAACTAGTAACCTCGTAAAATTGTACTGCGGGTAATTATTTCCCATACAATCAAATTGCAGAGTTCCCAGGTGGTCACCCTGCCAAGTATTGACTGTGCTCGATGAAGCAGTGATCAAACGAGAACCAGTGTTAGCAGCATGCACGCAAGCGGATTGAGCAAATTGTTTTACGACAGGGAATTGGAGCCTAAGAAATAGCCTTTAACAAACGTACGATATACAAGTGCACGAGTAATAGTCGGAATCTGAAACATCTCCGAATGTGTTAATATTGCTTTCTCCAAGGCTGATTGAATACTATTATTTAAAATAATCTCTAAATCTGAGGTTTTTCCATCAAAATAAGGTTAGGTAGGTCTCTTTGGAAGTCATACTTTATTACAATCAAATTATACAAGGAAGAGGAGCTAATGCGGTGATACTAGCCTTTTCTGAATGGCCCGGTCATGGCCCATTGCAGTAAGAAATTCAATTAGAAAAGAACAATGTACTAAAAATTTAGAGGGAGATTCTATCAATATAGCAATCAAATCCATCAATTTTGCTATCAATTTGTTTTGATACTAGAATGTAAACAAGAGGCTGGGTCATGGATGAAAAATTGAAACTTTTCTATATAAACTCCGTAAAAAATACATTAAAGTAAATATTATTTTGTGTTTGTTTGATGTTATAGTATTAAAATAAAACCCGAAAATAAGAATTTTAATACTTTGATCAATTTTGATTTATCTAATGTTGTTTTGGTCTTGCAGTGTCCCCCTCCCCATTATCCTCATGTTGCGGCCCGTGTACAATACCTGTCATATGAATGTGGCCTGGAAGTACCACTAAATTGTTAAAAACATTCACCTTTTGATAAAAAGAAATCTAATTTTGAAAACAATCCGACATATCAGTTATGAACCGCAAACCACCGCAGGTCAGCCGGCGTGATTTGCGGTTGACGCAATTTACATTTGGATAATAGAGAAGACAGGAGATGTATATAAACGAAACGAGTTTGAAATGGGCGTTACGAATTGATAATTCATGAACTTCGCGATTGATTTTATTTTCAAAATAAGTATAAAATAAAATGTTTTGAAACAAAAAGGAATATTATTACAAGTTCATAATATAAGCAGAAAGCTGAAACATTCGTCCGACATTCGAAGTGAAGAAACTAGAACTTAAACTGGAGAACGAGTTCTAAACACCCTTAGATACAGAACATTCGATTAAGGTCCCGAAAAGGTCAACTTCTTTAACTACTTCTGAAAGAATTGAGTTAACCTGCATTTAAGTAAGGTGTCACATTCATCAAAGAGTGTAATTAACGCTTCGAATTTAATACAATTCTTAATGCATCCTCCACGCTTTGGTCATTTGGAGGATCCTTTAAAGCTATAATTGAACTTTGCCCTATATTATAACGCTGACTTAAAATTCAATAAAGTGCAACGAAAAAGAATCGAACTGAAAGTGATAAATGACTTAAAAATCTATTAGAAAAATTTGTTTTTGGAAGTTAACTTGGCAAATTACTGGTTTAATTTGGTTACGGCCATGTTTGGAAGAACTGGGGCTGTGAAAAATCCTGTTTTTCATGGAAGGACTTAAAAAAATTAAATAAGTAATTTTAAAACCATACGAGTTCACAAGAGAAAACGAATACATACAAAGATGTTTAAACACTAGAAACAAATAGGATTCAAAAATTACTCGCTTATTTTCATACTTATTGCTTTTTCCTGATACTTTTTAAACTATCATGCCGTTTGATTTCGATTAATATAATATAAAGAGAACTTAGAATTTTTAAACATCGTGAAATCAGGTTTTGCATTCAACAAATCTCTCAGATTGTACCTGAGGAAAGTGTTTAAGAACGTCGCCATATAAAGCAACACAAAGGCTACCAGCGACGAATCGCGTAATTTTGAACCCTGGTCAAGATGAGGACGGCACCCGAGAAGGCATCCCCCACTCCAAGATACCACACCACGCCAATGAGAGGGGATTTTCAGCCTCGACCTATTAAATGTGCACCAGTCACTCTATACGGTGGCACAAGGGTTGAACTCATGACATGCCGGCCACGAGTTCGTGACCATAACCACTAGGCTACCATGGCCACCAGATATTACCCAAGTGAGTGAATGAATATTAACGCTTCACCAATGCTTTGGGCGACGGACATCTTAATTTTGAACCATGGTCAAGTGACGAGGACGACACCTGCCACACCCCAGTAATGGAAGGGCGTTTAAACTTCGGCAGATTCACCGTGCATAGCCCCCCCCTCCCCTACACGACGGGTCTTCAGCGGTACTATGATATTAGCCAAAGCGCAAAACAAAGGAAATTATATACGAGTATATTAAAAGAATTTCGTTTTTCAAAAATTAGAAATTTAGACTTTACGGATAACTTACATATATCACACAATTAGATGTGCATACATTTCTTCTTTATTACGCATTTTTTTCAATTTATTTATTCTTTAATAAAATTACTATGGAGAATTTTTTGAAGTAATTTCTCTGACTGGTTCGAATGATTTAAAGCTAATTCAGTACACGTTTTCTTCAGGAGACCATTACTCTGATGATCTATAGTAGCCGTTTTTGAACTGTGGTTCACGAAACCCCAGCGATTTTATGGGGTTCGCCAAAGAAGTCACTTAGTGTAAAGATTTCTCTATTTTACAGACTGAAAGGTTTCGTAGAAAAATTGAAAGATGTACCACCCTAGACCAAATCACTAAATTGCCCCCCCCCCCATAAAGAAACTCTTCTAGGACACATGTATTTCTTCTATCAAGAATATTAATTCAGCTTTTTTATTGTTTGCAACTACATACCCATTAGTACAACGTACTATTTTTAATTAGGCGTTTGTTTTCTTAAACTAAAGAAAGAAATGCTACGAAGTCTATAGAAGTAACACAGGTAGAGTCTTAGAATTAAGGAATATTTAAATCATCTAGCCGTGTGTTGGGAGTAGGGAAAGGGTGTTGAAATTCTAGGGGGTCCGCGATGTCAAGCTGATACATAAAGGTCCACGGCGATTTAAAGTTTAAGGACCGCTGATCTCGAGAGAATCTACTTCATGAATTGTTTACTGTAATCCTATTAAGCTGGTTCCATTGAATAAAAAAGAATACTTTTGAAAGGACGTTCTCAAATTTAAGCCGATCAGGTGTACCAGTCTAGACAAACATGTCTCACCAACAATTGTTTAGTAGCATATTTGTCTAGTCTTTCGATCCCCCAATGCTAACTGAAGCAAAGATATGCGAAATCCGACATGTTTAGAAAACAACGCGTGTCAGCTACTCACTCTGTGTACATAATGCTCATAAACTGATTCTTTGTGATTTCTTCATAAGGACTTCTGTAGTAACAGCTTTGCTGACTGTTGAAAGATGTATGGTTCGAAATTGCAGTTGTAATCATTTTTATAAACTAGATGTCAAGACATTCTGTACGATCTTAAAAAGATTTAACATTGGAAAGTTACTGTACTCTTACAGATCAAAAAGCATTTCAATATAGCTTCAGTGCATGAAAAAGAAAATTATTACACGAATATAAAAATTTGGATTCTATATCCATTCGATTTTTGGAAATTGATAATTAGTTATTAGTGGCGAACCCTCAAAAATTTGATCCAAACTCAAATGATATGATTATACTATCTTTCTCGAGATGACACTTCATCTTCCACACCACACCGTGAGGACTTTGAGTTAACATGCACCTGTTCCAAGAGAACTTTTAGTGACACCAAGTCTAGACAGATAATATCGGAGAATAAATGTTTTAGCAAGTATCAAGGATTGCTAAATTTGTAAGAAAATTTAATCACGGTGTAAACCTTTTATTGACGAACTTTGTAATTTTGAGCACTAGTCATAAGACGAACATGGCATTTCATTTGGCATAACTTTGATACTACGCCAACGAGAGGATTTTGTGCCTCAATAAACTAATATTCTTGACAATTCAGAAATATATATATTTCCAACAATTCTGAATGTTTGCTGTTATACAGGCTTATTTGCATTTTCAGTATTAAATATGCAACATGATAGTTAAATTTTCTTGCTCACAATAGACATTCATACATCCTTTGAATTTAAAATTTTATGTTTGCAAAAGAATTTGAAAGTAAAGATCCTTTGCTTTAGACCAGTGATTCTTAAACTGAGGTCCGCAGCGCCAATCGAGGGGATACCAAAGGTCTTTCATTTAATGTTAAAATTTTCCTCTTGTACAGATTTTAAAAGGCCTCATGGAATAAGCCATAGTTTAAAAAAACTAAAAAACACCCTTTTATAGCTAATCGAACTAGGTTGTAACTTAACTTTTTAGTAGCCAAATCTGGAATTAGTCGCCAAATCTGGATATTGCATCTCAAATTAGTTACTGAGTGAATATTAATGTTGCACTGTTAAGCTACACGAGGGCTTTTGGCGACGAACCTCGTAATTTGGAACCATAGTCAAGTGACGAGGACGATACCCGAGCTGGAACCCCCTCTCCTAATTACCACACCAACGGAATAACGTTTGAGCTCTCCACAGATTTAACGTGAATCGATCCCCTACACGGCGGGTCTTCAGTGGTACTGGGCTCTAACTAATGACACTTTGACCATGATCCGATACCTTGAACACTTGGCTACCGCGGCCACATCAGGACAATGGAACAAAATTATTAAATTGTATTATCATCGGTCAAATTAATCTGACCTTTTAAAGTGGGCAAAAATTGAGTTAAGAGATTCCGTTACATACAAGTGAATCTTATTAAAATAAGTTTTAAAAAAATTTGAAAGGAGTCCATTCTAAACTAAATCACTAAATTGCCCCCAATGGGGAAAAAAACTACTAGAAAATTTATTTCGATCAAGAATTTTAAAAATCAGGATTTTTTTCTACCGTTTGCAACTATATAACCATTACTACAGCGTAATATTTTCAAAAAAATTGTAGAAACATTTTTGCAAAAATAAGGAACTGGATTCATAGCACACCAATACGGTAACGATTGCATTTAAATCACTCAGCCAAGCCTCAGCCTCTTGGGTAGGGGGGGGGTGACGTCAGGTTGATACATATAGGGGCGATCGGAAGTTTTAGAACCGCTACTTTAGACAAATGGTGCACAGATTTTGAGATCCAAAGCTACATAGATTTATACTAATCATATAGGAGTACCTTAAAGTAAACTCACAAGTTATTTATACTAATGTACTAGAACAAAAAAAAATCCTGGCTTTGATGGAAGAGCTAATACGGACTAAATAAAACATTTTCAAATATTAGTATGCATCAAAAATAAAGTTCAGTCAATTTGCTGCAATATTAAAAATGTCATTTATTCTTTTATAAAGTTTTATTTAAAAAAAAGCAGAGTTGAAAAATATGAATGCTTAGAAAGCAAAATGAGGACCTCAAAATTCTAATTTAAAAATTGTATTCTCAGGCATTTCTTCGATTCTTAAATATAGATAAGGACAATATTAATCAATTACTAATATTAAATTTCATTTTAATCCACTAACGATGCGACGCGATATTTCGTAATTTACAACGCAACGATCAGATTTAACTTTAATGTTACTGGTGATGTTATTAGTCACGATTGCATGACGAGGTTACCCGAGCTGTTGTACCTAACTCCCTAACATTTACACCATGCTTCGTGGAAAGATTTAAGATTGGTAACACTTAACAAGCAACAGTATCCCCCCCCCCCCATCACTGCCATACGAGGGTCTTCTCTGGAACTGATCCACGAAATATGAAACACTTCGACCTTACATCACTTCGCTATGACACAATTGAGGAATCGTAGCCATGGTAACATGAAAGACACTCGCAGTATCGGATTCACAGATTTATTATTCTTAGGCAAACAAAATGTGATTCTGCACCTCCCTATTAAAAAGTTTAGATTCAATTGTTTATTGACTTTTAAATTTTTTTTGCGAAGTAATACAATACAAAAATGAGTACTGAAGTTGAAAAACGTTTAATATGGGGGATTATTATTTCTTCCCGAATGAGCAGTCTGACTATAATGCCCTTAGGCTAAGGCCTATAATGGATCTATGGGTGAGGATTTAACGTCGCATTATTAAGCTATACGAGGGCAGTCAGTTGGCGACGGATATCATAATGATGAACCTTGGTCAAGTGACGAGGTTGACACCTGAGCGGGCAACAACCTCTACGAGCCTCCACATCACGCAAACGGGAGGACTGATAGCCTCGACATATTTAACGTGCATTAGTCCCTCTACATGGCAGGTCTGTAATGGCATGGGGGCTCGAACTCATGACGTGCCGGTCACGAGTCTTACCATGACTACTAGGCTATCGCGGCTCCTATGGCTCTGTGGGAAATTAGTGCCCTAAAAAATACCTAAGTTTATGTTTTCTCACTATTTTAACTTCCATATTACGTTGTTAAAAATAGAAAGTCTCTTCGATTTGACGTACAATACACCCTATTTTTTTAATGGACCCGTCCATCTGCTAGTATTAAAGCATTTGACTAATAAACAAAGAGGGGGGGGGGTGAATAAAAGTTCTCTAATTTAAATGCTTTTTCCGATACATATTCCAAAGTAAGTTTTAAAATTTTAAAAAAATTATTAAATATTTTGACAATTATTAACATTGCATCCCAGCAGTTGATTGAAAGCAGTAATTAAAAAGTCTACGAACAATTTCGAAACCCAGATTTTTCAAACCATCAACGGTAGTACAGTTCCACAAATACATATCCTTGATTACCAATTAAAACATCCACAAACACAACGCCTTAAAATTAGAAGGTTATTTATCATTACCATTACAAAATGCATTTCAAACTCATGATCAATACATCGCGATGTTGTAACCTATTTGAAGGTTCGAACAAGCAGAGAATATATGCATAAGAAAGCCTTCCACCGATGTAAAAGATTTAGATAAGAGCAACATTTCAAGGCGTTCTTTTTGCCATTCTGCATTACGGTAACGATGAAACTAGGCAATTGCGTGAACACACGTGACTACCTTCACCGTAACCTTCACCTGTGGTTTTAGAAAGTTCGTCTCGGTAGTTTTCGGTTCTTTACAATATCTAGTCTAATTCCATCTTTCAGCGACGATTTTTGATAGTCACGGGAAGACGTTACTCTGAAGGACATTTAGAAAGGAGGAGGTTCTTTTTATTAGTTTTGGATTTTAATGACTTTGGTGTGCATGATCGAGTTTTTCAACCAGTCGAGTCGAGTCCATGGTTGGTTGAATATTACTCAGCCGAAAGTATTTAGAGGGCTCAAAAATAAAATTAATACATTATCAGTTTGCAGTTTCTCAGACATTGAGAATTATATCGCTAACCAAACAGGCGAACTAGTTCATAAAATAAATTGTGGTGTATTTTGAAGATTTATAGTTACTGGGGTTCCAGGAAGTCAATAAAGTTGAGGACTTCGTAAGTGACAAACTTTGTCAAATAGTGAATTCGAGTGGCGTAACGTACACCTCCGCAATCCCCAGCCTGTGTGTGTGATTGCTGCCACCCTTTATAAAATCCAACTTGGGGGCCCAAAACCTGACTTTGCAGGGGAGGACCAAATGTTCTCCGTTACACCACTGCTGATGTCCCAGACTTGAAGTATAGAACAGTGGAGTTGCTGCGCCTTTTCTAGGACTTCCAAGTTCCTCTAGTGGAGTAAAGTGCGATTCCAATTTGGAAATCATTATCGTTGAATGTCTGCTCAAAATTATAAGTTCAACTGTCCTTGTATAAGCATAAAACGATGCAAATCGAAACTGGTGCAATCTCTAAAGATAGATAAGAATAGATAATGAATTAATCAACAGATATTGAACAAATTACGCAATTTTGAGCATTCATGTGAAGATAACTGATTTGGTATAACATAATTTCAATACTGTTTCAAGTTAGACCAATATAGCCAAGTAAAGTTTAAAGCAGTAAACCATTGTAACCAGCAACTAAGTTATTCTATAGTTTGAGGGAATCTAGACTCAAACTTATCTCCAATGAAACTTATGACTTCACACCTAATTTAACATAAAAAAAGGAGTGCTCTTTAATATTTTTTCCACTTCCCACAGAGGCAGAAAATTTGCTGATCCTTACCCATATGAAAAAAAAGTGATTTTACAAGAATAGCCCTACAAAATGTCTGGGTCACGAAAATTTGCAGCCTCTCTACTACCCTATTGCACCATATGGAAGAAATTCAGATTCGTCTAAAACACCTTATGGTGAGCCCTAATATGTAAAAAATAATATGTGAACACTAATATGTAAAAAACACAAACTACAAAATAAAAGATGTGTGTATTTAAGTATTGCTTCGAATAAGTTCTAAGAGCTGGATATTCTAAATTAAAGGAAACAATTTAATATTTGTTAAATAATTCAAGAATGCTACCGAAACTAATCTAAATTTAAAATTCCATTTTAGAATGGCCAGTGTCCAAAACAAATTACAAGGAAGGATTCAATTCGTACAAATGCATCATTTTACCCAAATCTTCCTCAAGTTAAACTGAAAAGCAAAATAAATTTTTGGAATAAAAATTCTTTCGTTAATTTACATTAAACTAATTAAAAAGTTTCTAGAATTTACTAAAGTGACACCTTATCTACACTTTACCTTTAAAAGTATCTGAAGTTACATAACAGTGGGTTTGCTACACTAATTTAAATGCAGTTCAGTTAATCTCTTAAGGAAATAGTTTTACGACAAATACGAAATCAATTATGAAGGATTACGTTCGTTGCTGATACGGACGTAATCATAAAACATCAAAGATAAGAAAAGGAGGATAATTATATATTAAATGAAGCACAAGGAAAAGGGCACGGAATTTGTAAAAATAAAATGCATTCTGTGACTTGATACTAAATGTTGAATTAAAAATAAAACCCTTAACAATTCGATAAAACACAGCTTACACTTACAATCTGGAAAAGTTTTGTTAAATTTATAACTTCAGTACTGAAAAAGGATTTTAGAAAATGAAAACTTCATTTTGTTTAAAACCTGCGGTACACAAGAAAATGGCTAAGCTAAAATAATTTTGACCGATATCAAAAATAATTATGCTGTAAAAATTAGTTTTAAAGATGTGAAATAAGTTTAAAAACGTACTAAATAGGAGTTGTTATATGTTTATTGTTTTATAAATCAGCTAAAAACAGCAAAGAAACGATTTAAAGAAAGCCCAGTAAACGAGATCTTTTTTAAAATTAAAACAAGTGGCAACTGTTTGATAACCTTTCATTATTACAATGCATACGCATTACTTAGAATGTTTTACAAAATTAATTTTTTTCAATAGAATATCTAAAAGCATTTCCAGAATATTTTTTTCAAAATATTTTGGCCATATTTTAAAAAGAAAACTACAGACAAGATTAGTATTGATGCACGCAAAAAAAAAGGTAAATTAAAAGACAATGTCCAATATACATGTATTGCTCAGATTCCTTATTAGTTCATCTCAGCGCAAAATTCATAATTCAAGCATTCTATATTTCTCGTCCATGATGCATCTACAACGACTCTAAATCGAACTTCAACCCGACATTCACAAGCGCAAATCTATCTTCCTGGGAAAAAGTATATATATAAAAACAAGAATGTTTAAATTAATTTTTTAAATAAAACTTCCCTATAATTTTTCTTCCCCCTCCCCATTTCAAACGCACAAGAAAAAAAAGATCCACAATTCGATTAAGCCAAACGATTTAAATCAAATAAACTAAATTAACCATGGCGACACTTTCACTTTCGCCAAATTGGCACACAAAAGCCAACAGAACATATTCCTTTTCTTACGAAATCATTGCAAAACGAGGACGCATTCTTTCCGTACTTCTGTGGAAAAACTATGTAAAAAGTAGCCAAAAATGTTTTCTTACAAAATCGTTCTCTGATGCACGGAATTCCCCGAAAAACTTGTCTCCGCCCGTAAATGAGCTTTTTTTAGAGCTCTACGAATCAGAAGTGCTCAGAACACCAATAACTTTTCACGCTTTTACACGCAGTGAAGAAAAAGAATTAAAAACCTTGCTAGATGCGAGTGTCTACGATGTATCGAAATTCTTTTGCTTTTGGCCACATAGTGGCGACGAAAGCAACAAAATAAGATCTTGGAGATAAAAGTACTCGTGAATAAGGTTTTTGAATACGTTTCAGAATATACATACACTCAACCAAATTTTCAATGGAAAATTTACAAAATATATTTTAGAAATTATGATTAAATCTGAAAGGAGAATTTATAATTTAAATTAAAAACTTCATAAAAATCGCAAGAAATTTTAATTTTGCGAATTAATACCACATCAATTATTTTAAGTATAAAGTATTTCGAATCAAAATATTAAAATTTCAGGTAATAGAGATGCAAATATTTCTTCAACGTACACTAGAAACTAACATATGTCGATTAAGTTAATACGGCAGAATACCGAAATTAGGTCAGTGGGGTACGTAACAAAACGTTTTTGGTGAATTCAGTATCGAATGTAGAAAAATAAAATTATATCATATGATTCCTTAAAAAGAGCTAACTGTATAATTCGTGACTTAAATTTAAAAATACAAGCCACATTCGGAATAGAATACGAAATTTCCACACATTCGAACTAAATGTAAGTCAATTTTACGATATATTAAGATCCGCGTGACAGTATATTTTATAAAATTTCAAATAGTATTCTAGAATTTAAAATAAATTTAAAAGCTCGATACTCTTATTAAAATAGATTGGAAAATTGATAGTTTAAACTAATTTATGATAGAATACTAATAGAAACTACATAATGTATTCAATTAGAATTAAGACACGCAAATGTACATTTTATTTGAATATTAATAAAAATATTACACTAATAAGAAAAACACTTTTCATATTTTAATATAGTTAAATTTACGTTAATGTGCAAGAATACACTGCAATAATAAATTAATTTACACTAAAAATCATCTAAAGAATAATTGTAAAGACAAATGGATTCAATTCAACGAGCTGTACAATGCAGCTCGTATTAGCAAATTATATTGGTATTAATTCAGAAAAATAATTGATATTCATATCTATAATGCTATTTAAAAAAGCAAGAAGCAAGATATTACCTGCAGCTTACATAATTCAATAAATAGAATTCGTACAGGGAAGTTAAAATACATGTACTTGTACGCACTGCGCTAATCGTACTGATGGCTACCTGGGAGTGGTACAAGAGGATTGGTTAATGTACTTGAAATTAAACATGCATTCATATATTTCATAACATAATTTAAAATTCTGTCCTTTGCACTATTTCTAAAAGAATGAATACATATTTCAATATCAATATGGGAAACTTTCCTAGTATTCCCACTAAGTGCTCCACTTGAATTTTTCATCGTGCACAAAATATAAAAATTCCACATACCTTTTTATTCTGCGTATTTACACAGAATTTAGTGCATTTTTTTCTTTAAAAATTTAATCTTCATATCCACAACACCAACACTTTCCAGGCAGAATTCCATTGAGTAATATTTCACGTCACACGAAAATAACATATGAAATTCGAAAATACATCTAAACGACTTTAAGATTCCACTTCCCGTTCGAATCTTCAACGCACAAACGATTTAGAAGGGGTCCATATGTTACCCGAGGGACTTCTGGAATTTTCTAAGATCAGACAGAAATTCGTGAATGAGTATGCAAATAAAATTTCGGGAAAAAAAAAACTCACCTGCACAAGGGGCAGCTGGTTGAGGTCGATGTCACGACGTGTTTCATTTCCGCAGACGATCATGGCCTTTCTCGGTTTTAATTTTCTTTTTGTTGCAGAGGATAACTTATAGGTTACAAATAGCGAGAGCGGAAAAGCGCGTTTGAAGTGTGAAGGGGAACACGGGGCGTTCCGCGAACGAAAGGAACTTCGCAGGCCCGGTGCTCAGAGACGGACGGATTCCAGCTGGCGATAGACGGCGCTGCGATCGGTGACGCAATGCCCTACACGGCGCCATGTTTCAGTTGCCATGGTTACCACGTGCGCAAAGGCTGTGACGTATTGAGTACCCATTCAAAAACTTCCGCCGCACTCGAAGAGGGCAATTCATCCTTTTAGATCTTCCATTTTCGAATTTACGGAAATTTCCTTAAAAGCACCGGAAGTCAGGGGAAGAATTCGAATTAGAACGGGGAGTGATGTGAATTTCCTTAAGATATTTCTAGGATATTGGCAAATATATAAATGGATGTCAATTTCTCTTATCGAACAATAAACAGTTGCTCTCAGAAATGGAATTGAAATAAAAGCTAAAAACCAATTATACAAGATCGAAATAAAAAAAAATAATAAATAACCTTTCAAATCAGCATATAGAATCAGTGGAATTGATTACAGTAAAATAATAAGAACTATTTCTTTGCCTGAAGGTAAGTTTTCAATAGAGAGGCGATATTTTATTATATATATATATATTGCGCAGGGTTAAAATATTTTTTCTATGATCGTTTTATTGCTTTCTTTAAAGTAATTCAGATTATATCTGATAAATATCAGTCGCACTAGAATTATTTTTTAATTTTTTGCTTGATAAATAACGATTACATACTCATCGCAATATAATAACAGATAATAATATTTTGAAGTTATTTTGGAGGAATTTTTTTGGATTTTATGCATGCTAATTAATTTTGTTTTGATATTAGTGAAAGTGTTGTGACAGTTTAAGAGATTGAAATTCCGGATAATAACTTCATTTTCAAATATCAACCAATACAAGTATTTTTAAAGAATTTTTAATGCTTCTCAAAAATACAAATATTAAATACAGATTAATACCTATCATCGTTTGCATGATACATGTTTTGTAAAGTTTGAACACAAAGAAGAATTTAATAAATTAGAAAAATTAGGCATTTATAAAACAAAAGAAAATATAAAGTTTCAAAGAAATGAATTATTATAATTATTAAATAAAATACCGCTTTCAACACAATAAATTAATTATTTATTACTTTAAAGATTAAATTATAACTTCACACACTAATTTTTGAATATTTTTTATTTGAAAAAAGATTAAATTTCGCACAAAAATTGTTATTTACAACTATAAAAAAACGTTTTTGTACTTAGCATGAGGAATTTTTTTATAAGAGGCTTAAAAATGCACACTGATGTAATTTTGTATACTATAATCAAAATAACGTCTTAATGATATATATGTAAACAATTATTAAACATAAAGAGAGTATTATTTGATCTTTGCTTTATTTTTTTTTTCATTACTTTTACCTAACTTTTTTTATTAATCTGATGGAATATAGTTGTATTCTTATTTTCTTTTCATATAGTAGCTGTAAAAAGTAAAAATAGCAGCATGCAGTTTCAGAAAAAAAAAGTATTGGTATTAATTGTATTACCACACTTCATTCATATATTTTTTCAAAAAAATATATTTCAACAACTACATCGTATTTTATTGAGGCAATATTTATATATACCTCTTTATTTCATTTAAAACTCAATAGAATATTTTATATGCAGAAAAATACAATTTAGCATCTGAAAAGGGAAAGAGAATAATAGAGAAAATTCTACTATTATGGATTCTTTTAGTAACTAAAGTATTTAATTAACTTCTCCTTTGAGCAAACGAAGCATTTTCCTCATTGATTATTCATTCAAGAGAGATAGAGATACTCTCGATGCGTTAAAAATTTGAATACTTTACGAAAGTAAATAATTTATAATTTACCTGGAGTGTAATTGAATTCACGACGCTGAATTAGAATTATTTCACTGTGGAATGAGAGTTATTTAACATTATACTGTTAATTTCTGTCTGGTGTTTTCGCCACTTATAACAGGATTTTGTTTCTTTAAAAGAAACAAAATAAGCGGAATTTTTTTATGAAATTATTTTGTAAATAAGTCAAATGAATCAGTCGTATCATTTTGTAAATCAGTCAATGCTTATAAACATCGCACCCGGTAACAATACGAGGGAACGTATTGTTAATAACAATACGTATTTTTGGAGAAAGACCTCATAATTTTGAACTTCGTTCAAGTGACGAATTTGAGCCGCCGTTCCTCTCACCTAACTTCCACATGCGAATTTCGAAATTCTATATATAGGGTAAACCAAAAGCCTTGCCCTGATTAAAAAAGTTTTTTTTTTTTTTAGTATAATGATGTAACTTATCTATCGCTGGATAGATCAATTTCAATACTTTTTTAACACCCTTTTATAAGCTTCACTTGTATGTAACGGAATCTTTGAACTCAATTTTCACCCACTTTGTCACTTTCTTGTCTTTCTTTTTTGTCTTTGTATCTTCGCTCACTTGTCCAGAACCGATGACACTACAAAATTTAATAATTTTGTTCCATCGTCCTGATCAGAATCATCAGGATTAACGATTTCCCATTTTTAGATCCCATCTCGCATCTGTCGACTAATTTCAGATCTCATTTCTAGATTTGGTGACTAATTCCAGATCTAGCGACTAAAAGATTAAGTTACAACTTCTTCGATTAACTATAGAAGGGTGTTTTTTAGTTTTTTTAAATCATGATTTATTTAGATGTAGATTGCGTGAATGCTCCTTTAGAAATGATTTAAAGGAACATTTATACGAAATAAATAATTTTTTTAGCCAAAAGGGCGTCGATTCAAGAGAAAGCTCAATGTATGCATTTCACGAAACGAAATCGTCCATTAATGTTCAACGAGAATTTCAACGTTGTTAAAAGCTTCAAATATCGCACACAAGTTTGATAAGAATTCTACATACAAGGCTCAGGATTCATGCCCATTAAAAGCAAGACTTATTATAAACTACTTGGTGGGATACCGCTTTTACATTTTCCGAGTTACCAATGGGGTGGGAGGGCACACACGTTGAAATTTACTGAGGTTAATGTGGTCTTATAAAATGGTAACATCATGTGTAATAATGTGGTAACTTCCTAATAGTAATTAAAATATATGTCTAATTATAATAGTTTGAGCACAATAAATATTTGTATTTAGGGCAAGATTTTTGGTTCACCCTTTATTAATGTATATCAACCCCTCTGCTAGGGGGATCTTCTGTGATCTAAGAATAGAAAGAAGCCATGACGGCCACGAACTCGCTATTATGAAATTCAGCTACAAAACTAGCTGAGGGAGAGAGAGAGAGAGAGAGAGATAAGAAGACATTAATTGTGTTGGAGCGAATAATATAATAGATATTGCAATTTAGTTATATAATTGCTGACGTTCATGGTGATATGCCGATTCTGGATCTAATTGTAATTGCAATTAGCACATCTTATTTCCTCCAGATATATTTTCTTTCTTTTTCTTCCAATTAGCAGCTTCCTTTCGTTTCCGCTTAAGATGAGTATTCCATTATTTGCAGTAAGTCTAAATTAAGTAGACATAACAAACTACTTATCTACACTCTATTTTGAAACCTCTCCTCATCTACGCCTCCCCGGACTGGGGACATGCAGCAAAAACCAATATAAATTTAATTGAAAGCTCTCAAAATGTAATTTTAAGACAATTTTTTGATTCACGCTTGTATATGAGAAACACAGATCTCAGAGCAGAGTGCGAAATTTCTACTATTAGGCAAATCATCCGTAAATTGACTATAAAATTTTTCAAAAACATACATGAACATGAAAATTTATCTGTTATCGAAATCTCCCCTGTTTTTCTCATTTCTCTGTCAGAAGACCATGAGATGTCTTGGTCAATCCTTATTTTAATTAAGTATTATTTAATTTCACTCTATTTTCATTTTTTAAAATTTTAAATATCTAATTTCCAAGTTCTGTTTTCCAATTCTGTCTCGGCCAATCAGAACGCTACCTTTCACGTTCAGAACTTCAATACTTCTTCTACGATAATTTTTCTCGCTCTCGGAGCTTAGGTCTTTTGCTATACTCGGATTAGCTAAGATAGCTCCGCCCACTTTCAGATCATCAATTTCCGTGCATTTCTGAGCTCTTAAAAGAGATTTTTCTTATTTTAAATTCTTTTTCCTACAATATAACATATTTTTATTAATTTTTAAATGTAATATTTTTAATTTCTAATTTTTTTCTCTCTAATGGAGCTGGAGATTGGTATTTCTACCTTTGGGGGGGGGCAGACCTAGTACATTCCCCAGGTGCTGGTTCTAATATTTTAATTACACTGGGAAAATAGTAAAACTCATTACAGTCCTCTAAAAATAATCGATAGTAGATTAGTGACCGACAGGGCTATGTGCTCTAACAGTTTTTCTCAACGTCAAGATGAGTATTGCAAATACGAGGCAGGTTTGAATAAAAAGACGATTTTTATGTTCAGAAAAATTACTTGTTCTCAGACAAATAATTTTATGCTAATCGTGTTCAAAGTAGTTCCTCCTTGAGCTGTCACACTCTTCCTAACCATCCTACGTTATAATAGCAGCGCGTGGCAGACGTTAAATTGTGAGTTCGAGTCCTGATGCCACGAAAAAACTGACACTTAGCGAGTTCGAAACACGTTAAATCTGTCATAACTCTAAGGCCTCAAGTCAGCGTGGTAGGAGAATTCAATAAGTGGGACCCGAGCTCAGGTATTGTCCCCTCTCTTGATTATGGCTTAGAATTGGCTTTTTGTAGAGATTTAAATTGCGATTTTGATTTTAAAAAATCAACCTTGTGATTTTACTACTGCTTAGAGTAATGCTGAAATGACTCTTTTTGAGATCGCTTGCAGCTAGTTTATAGCAGTTTGTGTATAATATTTTCTCAGGATGAAAATATTGTATTTTCTTTCTTTCTTTCTTTTTCTTTATATTCTGATGTTCTTCTGATACCTTGAAATACTCAAACTCTTTGCTACACTTAATACAGTAGTGAAAATCGGACGATATTCACTTACATTTCATCACTCATCGGCTGTCTGCTGGTGATGGACAGCTTCTGCGGGGAAAAACCACAGACATCTGGAGCGTCTGTACAAATGAATAAAGTCACACCATCGAAGCTTCATTTCTCATTTCAAAATAAAAGAATTATATTCGAAGTTCGAGTAAGTATTTGGTAAGATTTCTGGACATAACTACTGGAAATATAATTGAAAGGAAATTTGGAAGGATTCTTGGAACTCTTCTGTTAAGTCATAAGTGGATTTGTATACGGTTTCTTCGAACACTCTGCCCATTATAGAATGGAACTTCAATGGATAGTCATTCCATCCTCATGAAGTGCGAGGTTATTGACCAAAAGGGGACAGAGGAGTTGAAAGCCGTTTGAAGGGACAGAACGACTTATGACTCGGTACTTTGGTCACATCTTTTTTGACCATATGCTTCAGCCACTTGCACAAATAGTATGTGGCCACATAATTTGTGAGTGTAACCCCATATAGAGTTTATGCATTTCATTGAGAAAAGTTCTGCTTTAAAGTCCTGTGAATTTACTCTACTGTAAGATAATCACTTGTGATCCCATAAGAGTAAACATCTTTGCTAATATTGGAAATATATATTTCTTCAAAAAATTATGTTTTTTTTTATCGACTGAAAATTAGTCAATAACTAGATATTGAAGGAAATTAAAAATGTATACTCTTTTTCATAATATAGAAGCTGTATTCATGCATTTTTCTTTTCTTTTCGGACATCATATGATAAAGTAATATTTGCTTCAAGTAAATGTTTAAACGTATTTTAAATGAAATTATTTTACATGTGGCTGTTTCAGTGTCTGTTTTATGTATTAAAATATCAGTTAAACTCTGTGAATTTTCCCGCATTGTAAAAATCATTAAAAACATATTTCACTCTAGTTTTAATGGGTTTAAAATCAATAAGTAAGAGAAGTATACTTTTAATTAATTCTTCTTAGCATGATTTTCTTAATATTAATGAAAAAATTATTCTTGTTACGACTGGTTTATCTAAATCAACGAAAAACTAGTCAAGGAAACATTTTATTTATGCATCATAATTGAAATAATGTTCACGATAGCAGCTGAAACACGCCATCAGTTGTGATGATTTAAAAGTTGCACACCTGTATAAAACATTAAATGAAACATTCTTAAATATGTAAAATTATTTTATACTAGAAAAGTCAAACAAACAAAATTTTTATACATATGAGAATATTTATTACAAAGATGTCTAATATTTCGGGTGAGAAGAAGTACAATTCATTGCAATTAATAGTATTATTTTGTATTGCGAAATTGTTAGTATGCTTTTTAAAAAGAAAAAATAATTAAAGGAAATATTGTACTGGTAGAGGGATAAGAAGTAATCAATTTTAGCGATGACGTACAAAATATGCATTAAAATGTTGTTTACAGTTAGTTTGTAATTTTACAGTTACAGTATTGTTGCTGAAATCTTCGCTTGTGTGCCTGAGAATGACAGGAAATAATTGCTATCGGCAATCTTCGTCTGCGATCTGAAGCACCATTTGGCAACTTATTGCCTGTTTCCAACTATCTGAATGATTATCTTAAGATATATAGGAATTGTATCTGATAAATTTGTAAATTCTTCTAAAAATCTGTGATTCCTTATAATGGAATTTGAAGATTATTATGAAGATTAAAACGTTCATTTGAAAAGTTTTAACTCATTTGTTCCTTGCTGTATCTATATTTTAAATATCCTTTCAGACTTTTTAGAACCATTCATTAAATCTTTTTTTCAGACATCAACTTTTTTCGTTTTCTAAAAAAAAAAAAAAAAAAAAAAAAAAATTATCTCAGTTGCGTTATTTAAACAACACTTTTTCCATTTTTAGGCATGCTACTTAAAAATGGTTCCGGATTAGAAATTTTTGGCATCCATTCAAAATTTTCTTAACCTTTATTCTTATATATATTCATTGCTTTCCTTTTTTTTCTAAAAAAAATATTTTTAGTGTTTATTCTATACATGTAGGTTTTTTTTAAAACTATTAATGTGCTGGAAATCAGATATTACTACTTTTTTTTTAAAGAAACTATAAATGAATATTCTAAGATTTTTTAACAAATGGGGTAAAAGCAAACAAAGTTCTACAAAACAGTATTTTTGATCGAAATTTTAACAACTCATAGTAATTTATTAAGAATGAACATCAAACGATTACAGAGTGTATTAAATTAGATATTGTAATGAAAGGTTAAGAATCTTTACCTTCTATTTCAATTTTTAAAGATGAATAAATATACTTAGGTGCTTTATATTTTTCCTCGTTCTTTATTTAGAGCACTGATTGATTCTGCTTAATTTTTATTATTAAAATTATTGCCAAACAATTGTTATGTTTAGCAAAATTACGTTGGGAATGTTGAAGAATTTTTGGGTTCCACTATAACCGTTAAGGACTCCAAGAAGGAGAAGTTATGTTTAACATATTATACAATATTTTTGTTTGTGTGTACTATTTATCAACATTAATAAGATGCTTAAAAAATAAAATGAAATGTTTCAAGTAAATTAATTTCAAACATAAAATTCATAACATTTTGTGTACCATTGCTTATGTTTGAGGACCGTTATAGTGTTTAAAGTTTTTCATCCGTAATATTAGTTTAAAACATCACTACATGTTCTTTTAAATAACCCAAAAGTTTTCATTAATTAATGAAATGATTAAAGTATATTCATTTTCCTTTAAATGAACTTGGTATCCGACTACTTACGACAACTTTTTTATTTCAAAAAAATGGAGATATGGTGATATTTTTTTTGTTGCTGTTTTTAGATTCGTTTAGTACAATTTAAGAAAAGTATACTGAAATTAAGAAGAGAAAAATAAATTATTATTACTAAAATGGGAAAAAATTTACAAAAAATAACATAAACGCGGCTCATTCTGTACGAAAATTTTATGAACAAATTTCCTTTTCTTTCAATTCTGATGTGTTGCTATGTTATTCATTTTTGAAATGACCTTTAGGATAAGAGATATTTTAATTTTTACAAAAACTAGAGCACTTTATCTCGGTTATTATATGAAATTGCTTAAAAAACAGTAACTATATTAAAATAAGGGACTGTTAATTTTTTTAAATAAAACAGTGATTGACAAATCTTAAAATTAAAACACTTCTACTACTATACAGAACACACACAAAAATTTTCAGTTAATTATTTTCAAAACTTTTTCAGCAATCAATGGCCCCCCGTTTGAGCATTTAAAAAAACACTTCGAGTAAAACGCGTTTTAAAGTATGACATCTTGCTTAAAGTAATGGCATCTGCCTACTCTAAAACACTTGTAGTTTTTGTTCTAGTGAACGGAAAATAATAAACTTGGTATTTTTATAAAGCTAATAATAGACTATAAAAGGAAATTATAAAAAAAATTGTCAATTTTTGGCAAAATTCACAATTTTAGGGTAGTCAGATTTATTAAATGTGATTATAAATGATTTCTTTGAAAAAAAACTTTACTCTAACTTCGTATTAAACAGTAATGGTTTAAATACATTGGGAAAACCTCTTTAGAGTTTTGAAATTAGCTAATAAATTTGTTTTCAATTGATCCTTTCTCTCAAGGAGATTATAAGAATAACAGGACAACCATTTTCTAGGTTAAACAGGTGTGGCTAATTCAATTATTAATTCACATTACACCTCATAACGAGAGAACGAGAGAATAAGTTCTTAGATTAGAGATTAGGCGCAAATGAGCGGGAAGATAAACAAAAACACATAAATACGAAGAAAGAGCTTCAACTTCCATAATGCTCAATAATTCCGTGACTCGCTTGGCTACCTACAGTTTAAATATTCTTTGAAAGTTGTTAAATTATTTGCGTTTTGAATGCAGATTTTAAAATTTAAAAAAAGTGAAAAAATATTTTATTATTATTATTATTTGAACTTTAAAATAAATCCTTGAAGTGATGGATGTTTCGATCCATTGAATATCAGAATGTTTTTGATTACATTTTGAGATGGAAATGTAACTGCATATTTAAAACTCATTAGAAATTAATTCCTTTTAGGAACTAATTTCTAAAGAAAAAACATTTTGTGGAAAAATACTCTTCGAAAAATCTCTAATCGATGCAAATTTTTAAGCATTAAAGCAAAAATAGATTCTTGCAAAACAACACTGTTTAACTTCAAATTAAAAATTAATAAATTCCTTTTGCAATTTGTATACAGCATTTTTTTTTCTTTTCTTATTTTCCAAATGTATTAAGTGCACCAATACTTTCAAACAGCATTTTTTAAATTTTTAGGTATATCCGTCGTATATAACGAACACTTTTTTATTAAAAAGAAACCTCAAATGTACATGTGCATTGTCCTTATCTTTTGAAGTCATTGATTTGAGGTATTATCTAAGCTTTTGAACGATTGAATACTACTTAAACTACAACCCCAAATCCCAAGAAGGGAAATAGGAGACAAAATTTATAAGGCATTTCATTGTTGAAAGTTTACAAGGTATGTTATTTCTTTTAAATGAACAGAATTTATGTATATGTAGAAATCTAATTATTCTAATGCTCATCTTTTCTTTATATTTAAAGTTATCTTTTTGTTTATATCTCCTGCGTTTAACATGCACTCGTAAATTTCAATATTATATTTTGTGTTAAAAGTGCGCGTTGTATTAAATTCCCAAGAAATTTTTATGCATGTTTAATATGATAACTGGGATCTTATCCTGGGATGGGGGTAGTAACGTGAATTAAATTTAAGAAAAACTTTAGGAAATTCACTGTGCATTAGTATCTTTATTAACACACAGTAAAACTGCTAAAATAAAAATTAGGATCACATATTTGTATTGCAGTACATCTTGATATAGATATAATGATTCTTGAATGGGGGGAACGATGAGAAAAAAAACAAAGATTAGTTATACAACCTCTGACAATAAAGTTCGGTGAATGAAGTCAGAACGGTCAATCTGGTAACACTGGCGAAACAAAACGCTGCACATGCATAGCCATCTTCCCCCACAGTTGTTCAGTTGAGCGTCGTTTGTGTCCCATATAAGACTTGTTTTACAAAGTGCTTGTTCCGAGCGTTGTTTCTTAACTGAGAACAGGAAAATGAAGGGAAAAAAGATTAATTTAAAGTTTTGGACATCGAAAGAAAATTATTCGATGCTAGTACGTGTTCATGATCAAGCACTTTCTATGAAGTGTGTGTGTGCGCGTTTTCGAGAAGGCCGGGAAAGAGTTTCTGACAAAACCGAAACGGAAAACCGGTGACCTCCGTCAGTGACGTAAACATTGAAAAAGTGAGAAAATTAATCAAGAAAGATCACCCATTAACTCTGCTCATGATAATTCATGAACGGATGATTAACCGTGAATCCGTGCGACAAATCGTTACCCAGTATTTAGGAATGAGAATACCCAGTATTTAGGAATAGAGAGAAACGTGAGAGGATACGCGCAACCCCAGTACGCACAACAAGGATCATAGCTTTTTGTTCACGACAATGCTCACCCTCACACAGTCAATATCGTCAAACAGTTCCTGGCAAAAAAGGGGTGGTGCAAATTGAACATCCACCATTCTCTCTAGATCTCAATCCTCCAGACTTCTTCCTATTCGCACGACAAACTTGCTTTGAAGGGAAAAAGATTTGATGATAATCCTGACATCCAACGAAATGTGACGAGACTTTTGAACAGCATCTCAAAAGAAGACTTCTTGCAAAGTTTCCAAGACATGTATAGCAGATCTCTGTGGTGTATAGTTATTTCGAAGGACAGTAAGGTAACTTTCGTTAATATTTCTTCTGCGTTAATGTAACAGGACTGTTCACCGATCTTTATTGTCAGAGGTTGAATTTTATATAATTTTTTGCTCACAATTTAAAAAAAATACATCTAAAATACTAAAACGAAGTGTGCTAAAAAAAAAGAGAAAGATTCCGTCAAAAAAAAATTCAATACAAACATCTCCTTTACATTATATTTCTCACTTCCATTTATCACATTTCCATTTGCCTTATTTTATTTATTCAATAAATGTCAAACTAAATCCAGATAAACATCTGTTAATTTTTGACTCAGTAACAAAAATTTAAAGTAAAAAAATAAGGATGTTATCTTTGAACTAGACATTTCACATTCTGCGTCTACATCGTATTTTGTAGATAAAATTGAATTTCTGTTGATCGACTATCCAGGGCTCATCTAAAAGGGATTGATATGTACTGTAACACTGTACTGTAGGATGGCCAATATGGCGAATTCAAAACCAACTTTGCCTTCAGCCTGTTGTAGTCTCTTCTTTTAGTGAGGAAATGTTGAAATTGTGTTGATCATAAATCCGATATTGAATCAAATATTATTAATATAGAAACTTAAACATATTAGACTCAATTTATTTGAGGCAATGTTCAAGTGCTGAACTCATTTAGAAAAGATAATGGAATGTACATCAAGAGCAGTTCGAATTTCTCCGCAATTTCCTTTTCTTTAGTCATTAAATACTTTATTCGAAAAAAAAAATTAAGTGAAAAGAAATTATGTAGGAAATTAAAACTTCTTTTCGAAAGTTCTTATTTTGTACAGCCATTCTCTTTGAAAATATCTGATTTCACCTTGTGAAATAATAACAAATTCAATTTTTGGCATTTTACCCCTCGCTCTTTTCGACAACACTTTAATTTTCAGAGCAATTAGGCTTTTCTTAAAAGTACTTAAATTCTAGAATTACGAAATTCAACCTTAATTATGAACTGCGCAGTGTATTATAATCAGAAATTGTCTTTTAGATTGAAAACTAAGACTGCACGAATGAATTTTAATTGCTGATGCCCTTGCAAGATCGACATATGTTTAAGTATTACTATTAATTGATTAGAAAGAAAAAGGTACGAATTATATATAATGGAAAAAGAGAGATAAAAAGTTTCAAGTGAAAATAATTATATTCTAATTGAATTATTCCTTTTCTATTGACATGTTAAGATGAGAAAAAATTTCCTTCAATAAAAACAAAAAAGAAAATCGATGATAAATTAGACATTTTAGTCAAAACTCTTTAATAATACGATTATATTAATGCATATTTAACTTAAGCAATATAGTACCATCTTCACAATTTTTTTTAGTTTTTAATATATGATGTTTGGTTTTAATTGTATTTTATAAAGGTTATTACTTAATAATAATTCCATACAAAAATTTTAAATTTGTTGCAAAATATTTGTAAAATTTAATTTTTTTGAACTTTTTAAAACATTTTTAAATTTTTAAGGTTTTTTAAATATGACTTTTTTCTTTCAAATTTTTTTTCAGAGTACCTTACAATATACTACATAAACAGGGCATGGGTTTTTTTCTGCTGCTGCTCTTTAATTTTTTATTAATTTTTTTATAGTTAAACTTCAAAAAGTCTAAAAAAAACATTAATTTTGATTTTGAATTTTTTTAGAAAAAGTACTAAACATGTTAGAGCTAATTCCATGCACAGTTTTACAAAACATACATTTCAGAACGTGTATAAAAAATTTCAAAACCATACTTCAATTATCAAAAAAGTCTTAGGATTTTGAATAACAGTATATGTACAAAAATTCAACATGGAGAAAAATGAGTTTGAAGTTTTCATTCCATGAATAGCATGATATAATATTCATAGAATAGTCTGAAACTTTTATGAAATGTTAATTAGCCTATTTAAAACAGCTTACCATAAGAAATTGCACAAATGTAGAACAATTAAACAGTATACTGCCATAATGAATATATAGAAGAAAACGATTGAAGGATCAATAATTCATAAGACTTTAATTTAATAATTATAAAAAAAAATAAATACACACACTTCAGAGCTAATTCCGTGCTCAGTTTGACAACTCAAATTATGCACAACATGTACAAAAGATGTTTATGCCTTTATTTTTATTTCCATGATTTTAAAAGCCTTCACATGTTAAATATTGTACACGAATGAAAGCAAAATCAAATAACAATTTATAGGTAAAATATATCAAAATCTAAGAACTGCATATGTGCTTTTGTTTAAATAAATGTCTTAAAATATTTTAATAATAATAGTGTTGAATTTCACACACATGGGATAGATATATATATCACTAAAAACAAATATATATAAAAATGGGAGAGTTTTCCTATTCTTACGAATTAGATTTTCAATTATCTGAATTATCAAAATGAGATTTAGTATTTGTGCTATGGGAGAATCCATTTTGAAGTTTTAATTTCATTCATAATAATATCATAAAAAGCACGCACAACTTTTAAATCTTGTCCAAATCCATTTGCTCTTCCCCCCAATAAACAATTCACAAACAAGAATTTTTGCATAAATTGCCCAATTCTTTCTTGAAATGATTTGTTACTGCATATATAATGTCAGTCTCATTTACGCGCGGTAGAAAAATAATTAATTCATTTTTTTTTATCAGGCTCTTTTCTAGCAGATAATCTGAAATGTGGGCGTGTTAGTTGCTGTTCAGCATCAAATATTGCTCCATAACTTGATAAAAAATGCAGGGAAAGCTTTGAAATTTTGCAGGCATGTTTATAAAGATTCGAGGTATCAACTAAGCCAGTAAAAATGTTTTCGATAGTTAGATGATTTTTAGGGTACCATATCGTCTTATTCATGGCTAAATTATTACATTTTATTAAAAAACAAATTGTACAAAATATATAGTAACACTTTTTTAAATTATAAAAAAAAAAAAAAAAAATAAGAAATTCTTTTTATTTTTTGTAAAATACTCAACTTCTGCTTTTAGAATAATTTTAAAATTCAAAGAACAACATACAAATACATTAATAAAGTAATAATGCAATAATCAAATCAAATTGAAAAGTAGTTTGAAAAGGTACATCGACAAATAAAATAAACTCTCGTCAATAATTTTGACTGAAACTGTTTCATACGTTAAAACACATGTACAATACACACTCCATCAATATTTAATGTGCGCTTGTTTTCGAATCTTATTCTTAAACAGGAATTCATATCTAAATTTTTGTTAGTAGTAAAAGCGTATATTAACAGCATTAAATATAAATATTGTTTAATATATTATTATACGTCTACATTATCAAACATTAGCAACAAAATACTCTCAAATTTTTGTTGCTAATATTTTGTTTTACATTATTTGTGCCACTTTCGACAATAAATCCTTTTTTAATGAAATTCATATTTAAAGTATCGGTAATACAGATTCTTTGAAAGAGAAAAGCAATGAGAGAGATTGGGCACGATTTTAACAATAAAGAAAAACTTTCATTTATAAATCTTCAGAATGTTTAAAAACAAATTATATAAGCATTTATATAAACTATAATAACATTTTTATAGCTGTAATTATACAAATATTTTTCAAAACTTTAGTTCGATAAAGGTTTTTGTGAAACTAAATAAATAAAACCACATTCACACATTTTACTGGAATAGAATCTGCTTAGAAATAACAAAAATTACGCAAGAAGTATTGTTGAGAAATATTCACATGAATAATTTTTTGTTTATCATGTTTTGGTATACAGTTTACGATTATTCTTTCTTCTGTTTTCTTTTCCAAGACGCTTAAGTTTGCTAAAAATATATGTTAATCTTCCTAATTCGAGTTTTTGATTTCAAAGCTGCCAGACGACGAAAAGTTCAGACGACTTTAACGCTTTTTTTTTATACAACTAAATAAACCACAATCGTCTGCGCAGTGGAATAAAAAGCATAAATTGTCATACTCGATTTCGAATTTTTAAATTAATTTTTTATTTTAAGTTTGATAGAATATATTTCCTTCATTTAACTAACAAGTAAGGAAATGCAGATTGAAGAAAGTGAAATCATGCAAATAGAACATAACTGTCTCTCGAAGAAGCAAACATATTTTTTTCTCTTTCTTTTGTCGTTCCAAAAGATGATGGCTTAAGATGCTATATAGATATGAATTTAATAATGAGGTTGACATAGATGAAGAAGAGAAAATACTTTTTTAAAAATGGTATTAGCATATCAGTCTGAAATAAATAGAACCTGACATTTCCTCCTGTGGTCAAATAAAGGGAAATTATTATTATTATTTTTATTATTTTGCAGAAAGTTATGCAGTGAGACATTTTCGTGTTTGATATTAATATGGGTAATCTTAAAAAAGTATGTTAATTATTTTCTTTTTAATATACATCTTTTTTTTATTTCTTCTGTTTAAACAATTTTTTAATAACTTAATCTGATGTATATGCTAAATGTAATATTTTACGAAAATTTTTTACACTATGATATATATCGTATACTCATGTCATACTTGATTCCTAAATTAAAATTAATAAATGTAAAATACTGAAATCTTTAAGGGACTAATTTAATATTTTGCACCAAAAATCCTTTTATTTAGTTTTTAAATTGTAAATTTCCTGTTTAGATATCTCTCGCCAAGGTACAAATGTCGATTTTTTTAAAAAAAATTAAACAATTTTTGAAATTTAATACATTTTTGCCAATAAAATAATTAATTTATTTACTTATTTACTACTTATTTAATTAATTTTTTCATTAATTTTATTTATATAGACTTTTTATACATAATTTATTAAATTAAGTAGAAAAAAATGCAAAATATGCAACCTTCAAAGTTGTTTCATCAAAATAGGCAGATAACTGTGGTAAAATATCATTCAAATTTCCTACAAAATGTAGGAAATTAATACATTATTATTTTCTTTTTTATTTTATAGTTCCACGAAACATTTATCGTAAGAGAAAAGTAATATTTATGTGAAGTCCTCACAGTTTTCGTCATAATCTGTTATTATTTAAGTATTTTTCACAAGCAAAATAAAATTACATAAACATTTTCTTCATTCATTAAGCTTTGCTTTTGTTTCCAATTAGTGATGTTTCGAGTGATATTAGAGATATTATATAGAGCAAATTTACTAACAATTGTTCTTTTTTAAAAAAATCTTATTGATCAGTGACTCTAAGTTTTGTAATCTAAAATTTGTTACGTATAATGAATATTTTGTGTCTCATTTTAAATTCTTTAATTAAAGTTTTAGTTTGATATAAAGAAAAATTTTTTTGTGAATAATTAAACTATTTTTTGTTCAGTAAATTATTTCTGTGCCACATACAAACTATGCAGAAACTGATTTCTTTACTAGGCAAACATGAAAAAATAATAATGCGTGAAAAAGTGTTCAACATTTTTATTCGATCACAGATGAAAAAGCCCAAAATTTTTGAAGAAAGTTGATTCAATTTATCGATTTTACGAGAGTAAAAAAAATGCAATAATCTATCACAACGAAAAATGGGATCTTTTCTTAAAACTTTTCTAAACTAAAGTTTTTAATAATAAGGTAAATTTTTATGTTCCATGACATCTGTCGTGGATTTCTGATTTTTATCTCTCAAATCTTTAGAAATTAGGGATTTTTAATTCAATAACATTCGTTAAACTTATAGATTTATTTCCTTTTTTAATACAACTCCTTTTTTCTATGTTACAGAACAAATTCCTTACACTTTTTAAGGTAAGAAATGTATCGGAAAATTAATTAAAATGGATATACCGCATTTACTTGAATCTAAGCCGCACTATTTTTCCAGTGTTAATGCTACTGAAAATCACAAGTGCGGCTTAGAATCAAAGGCAAAACATTTGTTGCAAGGGGAAAATTGAGTTTACGCCCCTTTCAAAGGGAAAAATGTAGCTTTCTGTCCACATTCTGGCCACTTGCATCGATGACTCTTACCCCGTTCCACAATTTATCTCCAATATTCAGTCTATTCCAAACATGGTTGTTTGCTCGTATTCAGTAAATTTTTTTGTGTACGTTTTCTTTTAATCACCTAAAATCAAAGATATGAGTAATAGCATCAAGACGAGTTGACTACGATACAAGAATGAAAAGGGAGGCAATTTTATAAGCAGAAAAAAATGGAAATATAGCAACGGCCACTGAAAATTTGACATGGGTGAAACAAATATACGTCGATGGCGTAAACAAAATTGTCGCGATCCTTCGACTGCGGGTATGAGAGGGCTTGAGTAAAGATCAGTCATTTCTCAATTTAAACAATTTTATGGCCTTTTTTACTTATTAGACTTTATAAACTTAACTGTGAATAATGCACTTTAATAACTAAACCCGAGGAGCAATCAAACTTATTAATCTAATTATAATAGAAATGAAGGCACTTATCTAATCTCCTGAGTGCTCTTGCTTCAACAATTGCTTAGCTCTTTATCTTAAACTAACAATACTAAGTATGATTACCGGTCGCTAATACTATGCTTTCTTCCTATTCTCAATTTTCAACCATCATCCCGCCTACTCCACTACTAGCACTTAAAAAGAAGCTCGCATTTACATGAATCTAAGCCCTCTCAACGGAAAGCGGTTTTCAACTAAAATCACATTTAAGAAGAGTAGTTTACCCAAGAGGATTAGTTAGAAAGTCCGAATAGAACCCGTTACAAAATTATATATCGGGTTGATGCATAATTATCCAGCGTTAATATCAGCGCGTTTTTCATCAGTGAAAAGTAGCGTCTTGTTTATTATTTTTGTATAAAATAATCTTCTCTATTGTTTTAGAAAAATGCATGTTGAAAACCATAGCCATTCGCCATATTATGCTCTACCACTTCGAGAAAGGATGGAAAGCAGCACAGTCATTTCGCGATCTCAACGAACTTTTTGGCAAAGGAACAATCAGCGAAAGTCAGTGTAGGGAGTGGTTTGCCCGTTTCAAATCAGGTGATACCAGCTTGGAGGATAAGCCAGGAAGAGGTCGGCCATATCGGATTTCGACGATCAGGCTCAGGATCGACGATCAAATAACTTAGTGGCCGATGTCAAAGCGTGGATCGCCTCTAAGAATCGTGTCTTCTTCGCTCGAGGAATCGACCGTCTGCGAAGCAAATGGGAAGCAGTAATTGAAGTAGACGGGGACTATGCTCCCGAATAACGTTTAAACATGTTTTTGTCAAATATTATTATTGGTTTTGTTAAATAAAATTTGTTGAAAAAACGCCGGATAATTATGCATCAACCCAATAGTTTTTGCTAGTCTCTCAATAGTCCTTAATTATTTTTTCTTACATTCTTTTTCGCATTCTTCTGAAAACAATGCTGCAGAGCAAATGCATTGGATGGCCTGAGAGACAACACTATGTGGGGAAAATACCGACATTGGCACTAATTCCAAGATCAGCTGTGCAATGGGAGTGATGAATCATTTTCGAAACATGACACTAACGATTAGAGTAATTATAGGTTCCTGTACGTGCATTTGAAAGTATGTTTTTAAAGTATACCCTAAAATTGTGAATTTTGCCAAAAATGGTCAAATATGTTTTATGATTTTATTTTATAGGAAATCTTATTAACTTTATAAAAATATCAAGTCTATTATTTTCCGTTCACTAGAACAAAAACTGCAAGTGTTTTAGTATGAGCAGATGCCCATTCCTTTAAGCAAGATGCCATACTTAAAAACGCGTTTTACTCGAAATGTGTGTTTTTTTAAATGCTCAAAAAGGGATAGCGATTGCTCAAAAAGTTTTGAAAATAATTAACTGAAATTTTTTGTGCATGTTCTGTATAATAGCAGAAGTGTTTTAACCTTCAAATTTATTAACCACTGTTTTATTACAAAATTTACAGTTCCTTATGTAAAAATAATCACTGTTCTTTTAAGCAATTTCATATAACAACTAAGATAAAGTGCTCTAGTTTTTGTAAAACTTTAAATATCTTTTATCCTGAAGGTCACTTCAAAATAGAATAACATAGCAACACATCAGAATTGAAAAATTGAAAATCTGTTCATAAACTTTTGGTACTGAATGGGCCGCGTTTATGTTATTTTTTTGTCAATTTGTACCCATTTTTTCCCATTTTAGTAATAGTAATTTATTTTTATCTTTTTAATTTAAGCATATTTGTTCTTAAAATGTACTAAAGAAATCTAAAAACAACAAAAAAATCCCCATATCTCCATTTTTTAAAAAAAAGTTGTCGCAACCAGTCGGATACCTTAACACTGGTGAAGTAAATTATATAATTATTAACTCTTATTATTTCTCACTTTTAAAATTCCTTAGCTATCGGATATTGACGAACCTTTTACACAATTTTCCCCTTTTTCTCAAAAACGTGTAGAGAATTGGGGGTGTGGCTTAGAATCTATGACAACATATTTCACAAAAACATTTTGAGTATTTGGGGTGCGGCTTAGATTAGAGTAAATACGCTATTACACTGCGAAATGTATAAAAAATTAAAAATTTACGAACATTCTTACAAACCTCACCACTATTTCTTATCGACACAACTTCTTAGCCTTTTTAATCTTCCCTACTCAAAATGTGAGTACATTCTGTATTTTTAATCTGTCTGTTTACGCATGTTTTTATTTCTTCGAATGAACTCATAGAACGATAAGGACTTCACGTGCATTTGAATCAAAGAAGAAACAAACGTTTCAGATCCTGCGTCTTTTAAGCGCATGATAACGTCACTAAAAGCATTCGATTCTTATCACCAGTAAAAGGTCGAGATGAGTTAAAAAAGTCCTGGATGGCTGATTCGAAATCGTCTGCCAAAAGAACACTTCTGTTCTCGTCCATTTAATCAAGAATTCTTTCAGTATTACTTTTTTTAATGACCTTGTTTTTATTCTATTTTGCTTTTGTGGGAAATCACGCGCATTGCAATGACACGCAACCTCCCACCAGTCAGTTATATAAATTTCAACAATCTAATAATTCTTTTGTTAAATATGGCGATGAAATCTGCTGGCCATTAAATGGAACGGTAATATCACGATTCCATGGTATCGTCTTGTGGGTTATTTCGAAATTCTTGTTGAGAGCACGACAGCACTCAAAAGTGACCTAATTATTCGCACCCTATAATGTGGTTGATTAAACTTTTATAGGTTTTAATACAAACACAAGTCTAGGAAATAGTGCTTTTGTTAAAAGCAGTGTATCATCAATTCACGAACTAGGCAATCGTTTCGTCACTGGTTATGCTGTTGAGTAAAACAATAACAGCAATTTATTTTGAAATTCACGTTTTTAAATTTGTTTTCTTATTAAATATCATTTTAGTAAAGGAAGAATGCTGCTCTGCATATGATTACGGTGTTTATTCTTTCACACACATATATATTATAAATATTTTGCAAGCTATTATGTGGCATCAGAACACCTAATAGTTATGTAATACATGGTTCAGTAAAGAAGAAATGTCGAGCTGAAAGCATGATAAAGTGTTAGTTAATAATGGAGCTTTTGTGAAAGAAGACATACCTCTTTTTATGGCGAATAAATCAGTCGTAAATGAATACGCAATTTCCAATGGAATTTTCAAAGCATATGATTATCCTAATTGTTTAAGTTTGATGAATTGGTTTTTAAAGAGAAAAAACAAATAGAAAAAGGGTTAGACATGAATGAGAAATCCTGCACAACAAAAGTCTGCTTTCTTCCATTCCAAGCTTTTTTTAACCAGGGTTTTGTCTGGGTTGTTTATTATAATTTTTTTTTCAAATGACAAAATTTTCTGAAGTATGCAAGAATAATGTATATAAGTATGCATTTTCTATGAAGATAAAAAGAGCATAAAAAGGAAGAAGAAATGCATGAACTATTAAGACGAATGATATAACAAAAGATGAAGTAAACTTTTTGTATGAAGAAATATTGAGATATGTATTTGAGATGAGCTACTTTATTGATAATTTCTAAATTTTGATGCTTTATTTGCATCAGTAATATGCTGATTATCAATCCTTCCCAGATAAGGTATATGACAAGCTTAAAAGCCCAGATTTAATAAAAAAAAGTGACAAATAATGATTTATGGTTTAATTTTCTAGGCCAAAGGTTTAATTTTTTTATTAAGATTATAGAGATATTAAGTTTTTTAAATTTTCCGTTTGTTGGTACAAAAGTTACAACTATTTTAGTGAGAGCGGATGCCACTTCTGTTTACAATTACTGACTTTAAATCGAGTTTTATGCAAAATTGCATAAAAGGTTTAAATATCAAAAAAATTGTAAAAACTTTCTCACTGAATTCTTTCGTGTATGTTTTGGGTAATATTCAGAATTAATTTGATCTGTTTCTTAAGAAAATCACTGCATGTAACCACTTATGTAAAATCAACAATTTTTCTTAAACGATTTCATATAGTAACTAAGATAAACTAACTATTTTTGATAAAGATTTAAATATCACTTATGTTCTAGATCATATCAAAAACGAATAATCATGTAGCATATCAATGTTAAAAATTGAAAATTCATTAATAAATCTTTTGTTTGCAATAAATGTACTTACACTCATGTCCATAAATTAAGGATAATTCAGAATCACATAGAAATTGAACTCTAAAATAAAAATTTCACCTGTAGAATTATCACACACATCTTGAAGAAGAGTATGCAAATTACAGGAAACCACCAGATGGCGCGGATAGTACGTCACAATGACGAGAGTGTAAGAGAGGGGTATATAAAGAATGGTGGCAAAGAAGTAAAATTGTTCACAAGCGCTTTAAAAGCCTTTCAGTGCAATACCCGCATAGTTATGGCACAAAGGAAGCATTTAGATGATTTTTACGTGGTAGAATTATCGGACGACTGGAATGTGGACGTACCCAGCTAGAAGTATCCAAAGAACTTGGAATCGCCCAGAGTGTCAGCTCCAGGCTTTGGCAACGATTCCAAGATGATGGTAATGTGAGTAGATGTTACAGCACAGGTCGCCCCCAAGTTACAACGCCGAATGAGGACCGGTATTTGGCAGTTACTGCCAAAAGAAACAGGCGGAGCACAGCATCAGACCTATCTCGTCAGCTCTCTTTAGCTACCGGTACGACATTTTCAAGGCAGACCGTGTACAGACGGTATTAACAGACTCCGTATTAACCATCATACTAACCATGTTATACTGTTTTTTGTAAATAGGTTCTTTTTTAAAATTTGCTCCAGGGAGTAAAAATCGCAATTTTTATTAATTACGTCAAACATATACCATCTTTTTTGCTCTTTACCTTTTCTTTAATAAATAGACTTTACAAATAAGTCAAATTTGTTTTGCTTCTGCCTCTTCCTTTGCCTGAACTTCATTATCCTTAATTTATGGACATGAGTGTATATCGAATTCACACACACACAAAGTTATATTGAATGTTTGTGTAGTCTTATAATTTTACTCATAATATTTCATTTTGCTTGAAAACAAATAGTCACAAAAATTGTTGAAAAATGAATAATTATATCAATACAAAAATAAAATGTTTTTATTTTCATTAGAGAGCATACGTGACAAATAAACTTCACGAAATTGAATAATGAATGAAAATGTAAAGGCTTCCACCATCCGCATTCTCTTTAATCTATTTATTCCACTTTTAATTTTCTTTTAATAATTTTTATTGATTATTAACTTTAATAAATTATAATTATTATCTTTATAATTTTTGTTTGTTATTATCTTTAATAATTTTTACTGCTATTATCTTTAATAATTTTATATATTATTATCTTTAATAATTTTTAATAATAATCTTTAATAATTTTTAATAGTTATCTTTAATAATTTTTAATAATTTAATAATTATCTTTATTAATTTTTATAGTTAATGCTTATCATTAATGATTTTTGATTATTTAATGATTATCTTTACTAATTTTTATTGTTTAATACTTATCATTAATATTTTTAATAATTTAATAACTATCTTTACTAATTTTTATAGTTTAATATTTATCAGAATTTTTTTAATAATTTAATAATTACATTTGATAATTTTTTTAAAAATTCAATAATTATCTTTAAATAATTTTTATTTATTATTATCTTCAATTATTTTTATTTATTATTATTTTCAATAATTTTTAATATTTATCTTTAATAATTTTTCATAATTTAGTAATTATCTTTAATAATTTTTCATAATTTAGTAATTATCTTTAACAATTTTTAATAATTTAAGAATTATCTTTTAATAATTTTTAATAACTGAAAGACTGCTTTGTGGAAACGTATCAAAGTTCATTACGAATACCTTATACACTTAGCACAAGGCTACGATTTGACTATAATTTCAAGAGTTTCCGAGAAACTTTTACCTACTTTCTAGCTTTGAATTTGACTTGAAGATAATTGAAAAAGACTAATTCTTAATAAATTTAGATTTTTTTAATCACTTTCAGTATTTTTGAGCAATTGACGGAACTTAATTATCTGACCTACGAATAAGTGAATTTATGTAATTTGATGCGAAAAAAAGAGGAAATTGTACAAGAGATAAGACGTTTTTGAGAAAGTCGTTAACTACATGTATAGCTATGCAAAAAAATATCAGAAAAAAAGCAACTAAAATGCAGATAAGGCTTATAAAATACGGGGATTAAAAAATAAATATCGCATGGACGGATAAGATTCGAAACTAAATAACAAATTCAAGCTAAAAAAATGAAACAATGCATAGAAAATTTAACACATACGTATACGTAAACATACATAAAAGTAATCATATTTGCATATGCAAAATTTCCAAAACTCTACAATAAAGTTATCTTAAGCAACGTGTATATTTGCAGCGTTTACCTTTTTAGAAGCTTTTATTTAACTTGCAATGTATGTATGTATGTAACTTGTTCGGGTGGAATCTTGCAACTCAGTTTTGGAGCTGATATCTTGAACCGATTGAGCTGAATTTTGTACACACGTTTATTTTGGATGACAATGCATGTTTTGACCATTTGTATCCCGATATTGCAGTTAGTTAAAAATATATTATTTAAAAACCTTAAAATGCATAATTGTTTTACCTCTGTGCGCTGTTTATTCTGCTTTGCTCGGCGACGCAAAATGAAGAACCAAGGGGGGATTTTTTTTTGGAGTTTTGACGTTTTGAAAACATTAATCTAATTTTTTTTAAAACTCTGACAAAAAATAATTACAAAATCGGAAAGATCATTTATTTCGCCACAATACGGTGCATTTTTTTTTTTTTTTACAAAATAATAATATTTGCCTTCGATTTTTTTAAAAAAATGAATCAAAATTGATGCGTTTTTAGGAAAATTATTTCTAAATCGTTGCGTATGAATTTATTTTGGTGTTATTTATTTTGGTTTTGGTGGTGTTAAAACGATATTCTACACAAAATAAATTCATGTTTTTCCCTCTTAGAATCAGTCATTTAAAAATAAAATACCAAAAACTTCTTTTTTTTTACGATTTTTCAAAAAATTCTCAAAATTGTAATTAAACATTTTTCAACTTCGTCATTTATGAATATAATCTCACAACTCTTTTTTCTTATGTAGAGCAATATTACCCAAGATCTGCACGAAGATTGAAAAAATTGCTTAAAAGATACGGATTTTAAAACAAATTTTGTGTTTTTCGTCTAATACTCTTTTTGCAAGAATTGATTCAGCTAAACCAGGGATAGCGAACCATCGTTGAATGAGATGAACAAGCTGAGAAACCTGTCCAGCGATAACTAAAAAGTAAAAAATAAATTAAAAGTAAAAAAACTTCTTAAGAACAAGCTTTTATTTAAACGCGTTAAAAAGAATAAAATAAACTTTTCCTTTAAAACTCTTTTTTACTATCAACTTATAACGTCATTACACAATTTATATGAAAAAAAAAGCTTTGATAATTTTTGCCTTTATCAACGTATTAAAGCATTAAAGAAATTTTAATTAATATCAAATGAGAAACAAAATAAAATTCGAATATTTTAAATTTATAATTTGTGATTCGAGATATATTACTTAACTCTGTATCACTTGTGATTGCAGCTGTTATTTCTGGTTCGAATCTTAATATTATCGAAATATAATCGAAATATTTTTACAATGCATAAATTTAGGCACAACAAAATATTTTTCTCTTATATGCACCAAAATTATATATGCAATCTACAGATTGTTCATGATTGTAAACCTGATCTCTACTTTTGTTTTTGGTTTGTTTCTATGTATACTGTCAAGATAATTAAGGTGATATTGTTTAGAAGGATTTATTAATTCTTTTTAAGAAGTGTAATATTTATCAATAAATTTTTTATATAAATATTTAAAAAAAAGTACACATGTTTGTAATTTAGAGTCCAGAATATCATTTAAGCTCGCATTATACAAGATTTTAATTATTATCATTTCAGTTATTTGGTATCTATATATAAAATTATAATTTCAAATCAAGAAAACTATATTGTTATGTTTTCAACTCTCTCTCATTTTTGTTTTCATTTAAAGTTTTACACTTAATATTGTAATTAAACTAATAAAGTTAAAACGAGCGCAAGCCATATTTAAGCTATAATAATATTAATAAATAAATAAATAAAAAGCGACAGTTTTTCTTAAAATTTAACTAACATAAAAAATATATATATTATGTTCTGCGACAAAAACGCACACACAATAATTAATATATAATTAATGTTTGAAATCATTTTTAATATTCAAAATGCGTTAATTCATTTAGTGAACGCTCATGGTTTTTTCTTGAGATTGAATTTTTTCTTTATTTCTTCCTTGTACATTATACATACTAAGTACAGAGACGTAACGAAGAATATTAGGGCCCCTCTACAAAGTCAGGTTTGGGGCCCCTAATCGGATTTTGCAAAGGACGTCAGTCAGGCTTCGGGTCCTCTAGAAACCCTGCCCCCACACCCGCTATGTGGGAATTGCGGTGTGTGGTATACGTTACACCACTGACTATAAGTACATTTATTATAATTATTATAAATCATACAGTCGTGCAAGCACATTTATGTAACTATTGTACATTTTCAGAAAATTTATATGACGATCTTTAAAAAATTTCACTACGATTCTTTCGCTTCACAGTGGTTGAAATTCTCCGTAATTTAGGTGCGCAAAATCTTTTTACTCTTTTAATAAAGCGCATAGCATATTTATAATATAAAATGTTGAATCATTCCTTGCATAAGAATAATTTATGACGGGAAAGAACGGAGGAGGAAAAAAAATGGTAAGAAACTTTCGAGAAAATGAATTAGACATCTGTCTGCTCACTCAGAGGAAATAAAAAGAACACTGAAAGGAAGAAATGGAAATAAAACGTGACATTTGTCTCACGTTAAGCTTAACCTTTCACTTGAGGTTAAGCTGAAAGTGATTGATATGTATTTGATCGAAACAATAGAAGTTAATGAGCTCACTGATGGATTTCTTGTACAATATTTAAATATTAATCTATTAACCTATTAAAAGTACTTTAATACCCAAATGTATTTTCTAACGGGTTTTAAATAAATATTGCATATTGTGACGTTTGGGAAAATTAATGAGTAGCGGGAGATTTAAGAAATTAAATTATTACTTTATTACGTCCACAGGGATTAATTACTCTATTTATATTTAGATAGTTATTCAAACTATTGAGTATTTCAAAACAACAGACTTAGTTGTTTGTAATGGAGGAGGCAAAATACATCACGTCTCTTGTCGAGTGTTTCACGCGGACTGTCTCTTAACTCTCTTGGAGTGAGGGCAGTCCCTTCTCTAACTTCGAATTTCACTCGAGGTCCGGTTCGCTAGTGGGATCCAGCTGTTAGTTTTCTACCGTCTAATGAGTGTCTGTGTGATGTCAGATGAAAGGACCCCGCAATATTTTTGAGGTGCACGTGTGGATATGAACGGTGTTGTGCAGTGTTTCTCAAACTTTCAATATTTGCAACCCAATATTAAATCATAATTTTCATCGTGCCACCCCCCATTCCATACAAAAACATTGTTTTGAATCCAATAATACTATACAATGACGCTAAAACTACTATACGACTTTAGCCTCCTAAGTGCCACCGGCGTATATAAATTTCTGACTCACCTAAAGTGTTAATTGCTCCGGACGTATATATTCGTCTTTTCAAAGTACGATCTTTTCTGTGCATTGCTATTCATAAAATTATTCCGAATGCCTTGGAATGTAATAAAAGGACCTTGACAGTGTGTGTTTGAGAAGGATTTACTTACTTTAGAGGATTTGCTTATTTATTACTTTTCTGCCCTCCCCCTTCCCAATACATCACAAACGCGCATTTACGTGGAAAACGGTGGCATTGAGGAGCGCAAATCGCGTCACTTTTAATCAGCAGTTAAGGGATTAATTATAAACCGTAAAAATTATCGAGATAAGTGTTAATTTTTGTATTTAGTTTTATATAAGACAAGCCCATGGGGTCGCTGGTAATTATTAAACTTGTTTTTAACTTAGCATTGTTAAGTTAATTATAAAAAATACATTGCGCAGTTCTGATACAGTTATAAGTATATTATATCAATGTAAAAAATTATTTTACTTTTTATTATGCCATAAGGCATTTTGTTTGTTTACTTTCAGGAAATTAGTAATTTTTTTAACTAATCTATTGTTTTCGACTTTTCAATATACTCACGTCCCCCTCGTAGAGTTTATCACGCCCCCCCCCTCTAGAGGGCGCGCCCCACAGTTTGATGACGGTTGATCTGTGGGCATCTGGACTGTAAATCATTCCTCAATTCCACATATCGTGAAAAGTCTTAGATGTGGGAACGACGTTTGTGGAGTGTTTCTTTCTGCGGAAAGGCGTCTTGACTTTAAAAATTTAGATCCTTTCCTCGGAATGTTTGACTTGGCTGAGACACTGCTCTCTGATTGGTCGGGGATGGGTGAGGATAGAGACTCATATTGGCTGCCCACAAGGGGTGTAAAAAATAGATTGAAAAAATAGCTTGTCCAGTGGGGTAAGGTAGAGGAATAAAAAATAAATTTTAATGAAAATAAATTTAGCAAATCCCCACAGTTTGAGAAGCGCTGGTGTAGTGCGATCTGCATAGAGAAGCCGTTCTTGCAGTTGCGAGGCGGGAAAACGTAAAAAAATGTATAATATAAGCCAATACTCTGGAAGAGAAATTCGTGTACGGGACGTGATCGTTGACCTATGTTTCATAGCCTGGTGACCAAATTTTGTGCCTGACGATCATATCCTTTCCAATGCATCCCAATGAATAATTGGGAATTTTACGTACTGCAGGAAAACTCGGATTTTCACTCTCACTTTGAAGGATTTATGTGTAATATTTTTTTCCCTTTTTTTAGAATAAAAGAACTCAATTCAAAACATCCAAAATGTTAAAAGATTAATACCACTTACGTATAGTTAAAGGAAAATGCAAGGAGAAAAAAAAGAATTTTCCCCCTCTAAATTATGTTTTTTTTTATAAATTTAGTAGATCTGCATATTAGCGGACCCCCTATAGCTTTCTCTTTATAAATGTACCAAATATTTTCGGTCGGTATTTTAATATGAAATTGGCAGCATTGAAATTAAACATTAAAAAAGGAAAACATTGTGTGCATCATGTAAAAATTTATGAACAATGACTGATAAATACACTTATGGAAAGAACTAAATAACTTTTTTGACTATAATTCTTATTTTTATTTATTTATTTTTGTGCTTGATTGAGATAAGAAAACTTTAAATTTTTTTTTCATTTATTGGAAAACAAAAATTAATCAAAGCATAACAATTTTTGAGTGATAAAGGATTAATTCATTTAGTAGCCGTGGTAGTCTAATGGGATTTTGATCATGGCTGGAGTGTCATAGGTTCGAGTCCTGGTGCTCCTGAAGACCCACCGTGTAGAGATACCAATGCACGTTAAACACATCGAGGCTCAAATGTCCTGTCATCAGTGTGGTGTGGAAGGAGAGGGGGTTCCAGCTCAGGTGCAGTCCTCGTCACTTGACCAAGGATCAAAATTACGGGGTATGGATGACATACATACAAGGTATCCGACTAGATTCGGAGATCAATTCTTCAAAAATTGATTTTCAAAATAAATTTATTGTTTTAAAGAACATAAATAAGCTTAAAAAGTCATAAATATTAAATAAGTAACATGTATCACTTTGTTTTTGAAAAAAAAAAAATTATTTTTATGAAATTTTAGCAAACTCTTTTTAAAGTGAAGAAATACGCCATAAATAAAAATAAATTGCACATAATGCAATTTTAGTTTCATTGATATACTGCTTGATCCCTCTGAAGTATCACAAATCGCAGAATAAAAATTATTTAAAAAAAAATAAATGTTTTATTAGCATTTACATTTGATGTTAATGATTTTTCATCAAAATTACTGTATGTTCTAAGCTAAAAATGGTTGTAAAATGTGATTAAATGTAGGTGTCTTAAAACCTGCGGTTTGTTACACTCTAAAGGGCCCGTAACATGTATGTTATAAATTTCATTGAATTTGATTGGATTGTTTTGGAGATATCACGTTTTTCGTGCGCAAATTATCGTAAAAAATTTCGTTCTTCAAAAAGCACATTAAAAAAATATTTTTATAAGTTAGAGAAAAAGTAAATGCTATAAAAACAACTTTAAAAACTATCTAGTTTTACGTATTAATCCTTCTCTCTCAATAATTATATTTCTTTTTTCCCTAATGGCTCAAACAACACCAAACATCAAACACCTAAAAAGCACTTTTTCAACCTAGTCAGATACCTTAAATTGCGATGTTAATATAACTCTACTCAAATAATTCACTTCGAATCTGAAGAATATTTTCACATGTGGGTAAATTCTGTAGGACACAAATTTTTGCAAGACATGGTTAGAATCGATGCAAAAATGCATTTTTACTAGCGCACGAATTCGTACAGTCACAGTCAATAGGACTTAACTGTAAAAACAGTCCTCTTGTACTCTGTAACCGATTTTAGAACGCATAATCTATCTATTTACTTTTAGCGGAAAATTTCACATTAAAATGAATCCACATTAATCAATGCATCACATGATGTGTGATTTTTATCGCACAGTTTTGAATCTCTGTTGCATCAATTAAGCTGAAGGGGAAAGACCTTTGGTGGCAGGGAACATAATAGACATATCTCTCACACAAACCAGAACTCCAACTTTAATGTCATGGAGCGAAACGGTTTTATTGAAGTTCTTTATGAAGAAAAAGGTGAAAAAACTGTACGCGGAAATTATTTTTCTTAAATCGGACTATCTTCAGAAAGAGTTAGAGAATTAAATGCGATATTGACAACGTTATTCAAAGCTTGATCGCTGATACAAAGTATTTATGGAATAAAAATAAGTTCGAATAAAATACCGCTCTTTTAGAATGAAATTCTCCTACTTTTCATGTCATCATGTCATGAGAGGTATTCATAGCCGTGTAATATATTCCTTTTCTTACTTTGGTTTTCAGCCTAATCATTAGAATCAATGCAGTTTCATTAATATGTTATATTGAAGGTTATGAACGATTCTATGAACTGACATTTCATTGACTCATTATTGCTTATTAAAAAAAGTAAAAATAGTAGTTAATTAAAAAGGATTTAAAATTATTTGTTTTATAAAATGTGCACTTGTATAATTATAGGGTAATTTTTACAAACATTATCTGAAAAATATTTTGTTGTTTGTTATTTTCTAAGAAAGAATCAATCCAAAAGTAAAAAAATTAAACATGACCGATTAAAACTGATGGATTTAATATTAATCATTTGTAATCAAAGATAAATAAAAGGAAAGACTGCAAAATCAAAATTTTGCAGTTAAGTTTGTATTTTGTGAAAACATAGTTTAAAGTTCATAACATGGAAAAATTTCTTTGGTTATAACATTGGAATTGGACTAGTGAAGAATTTTGTTTGACTAGTAAGAAATTGTTGACGTACCCACCCACCCCTTTTTCACTTAAGAACACTTTTTTGTTTGTTTTATTTGTATTAACCACAACTGTGTTCTCTTTTAGGGTTGCACCTTCATATTTTAGTCGCTAAATCTGGAATTAATCACCAAATCTGGAAATGGTATTTGGAATTAGTCACCAAATATGCAAGTGGTATTTGGAATTAGTCGCCAAATGTGAAAGTGGTATTTGGAATCAGTCCTTAAATCAGGAAATCGTTATTCCAGATGAATCTGATAAAGATAATGGAACAAAATTATGAAATTATTGTATTGTCATAGGTCCTCGACAAGTGTGCAAAATTTTGAATTAATCTGACCTTTTACAGTGGGTAAAAATCGAGTTCAAAGATTTCGTTACACACAAGTGAAACTTATAAAAAAACGTGTTAACAAGTGAAGCTTATAAAAGGTCGTTAAAAAGGAAAATCTGCTCGTTGCGTCCCTGTAACGCAATGGATAGCGCGCTGGATTTCTAATTCAGATGTCGTATGTTCAATTATCACTTGGGATGGTCTAATTTCTGAGAATGTATTTTCTCTTTTCTATACTATTTTATTATAATAATTAAATTAAATTAATGAATAAATAGTAACATACAAAAATATAATAGTCCAACACCATGTATAAAAAGAAAAATAGAAAATTGCAAGGAAAATTGCTTTCTATTTTGCCACTTAATATTGTGATTCTGTTATTTGTATATACATATTTATATTAATTGTAATGATTTAATAAAATGAAACTAAAATAAATTTTTTTTTGTTGACCTAAGTAAAAATTGACTTAAAATTTTTTTTTTAATTAATTTTTTTGTTTTATTTTTGAAAGGATAAAAGTTTTCAAGTTTTATGTATTAAATAAAGCAACAGGTTGATATTTTACAAAATCGACTGAATATTACTATATATATTTTAACAGAGACAAAATTTGCATCTACTATAACTTTCATTTTGAAATAACGTAAATTCATACGCAGTGATGTAAAATTTATTTCTTACAAATTGTAAACTAGAAAATATAATGAAAATTGTCAAATTAAAGCAGCGAAAAACACATTTCACAAAAATATTCGCACACGCTCATCATTTTCCAGAAGAAAATTGTGATAAAAACACACGAGAAAGTGCATTGTCAAGGCGAAAATTACAATTTCATCTTAACATATAAATCAAAAAAATGTGACGTAATTTCTTTATTTTTCTCCACTTAAAAATGTTCTTTATCCTCTGGGTAAAAAAGTATTTCGAAACTATTTTAATTTGATTCAATTCATGAACTTCAAGTACCCTAGAATGACGAGATGGGAAAAAAGAACAACTCGTAAAATTATGAATGATTTATTCTAACGTATTCTTATCTTAAAAAATTTTTTTCTGGTGCGAAACCCGTGTTTGAACCTCTGAGGAATTGCATTTTTGTGGCGTGGGATTTCTAAGTAGTTAAAATTTATTTGTATTGTCTGTTATGATATAATAAGAATTTTAACTCTCAAAATGTGAACAATAGTTTGATGTATATTACTTTGCGAGAAAGATTTACGGGAACCAATGCAGTATTTTATAATGGTATTACAACTGAATATTTTATTATTTTTGTTTAACCTGGGTTTTGTTTCTTAAAACACTTTTTACAGCTATTACAGAATAATAATAATTGAATAATTACAAGCAAAAAAGTTACAGGAGCATTTTTCAAAGCAATTAATATTTAAAATCGAAAATATTAATTGAAAATAAGTCCTCAAAGTAATAATAATTAGAATATATTTCATTTAAAATAACCAAATTTTTTGATTTTAATAGTTTCTTAAAGATGCTCATTAAAATTTTGAACGCGGTAGCAGTGTCGCTACTGATCAATAAAACTTACTATTAAGCAGTGACGTAACATTGTTATATTCCCGCATTACCTGGCAGCCACCAAGAACCTACCCTTTGCAAAATCCAACTTGGGGCCCAAAAACCTGACTTTGCAGGGGGGCCCATATGTTTCCGTTACGCCACTGCTATTACGTTTCTCTTTCTTTAACTTTAAAGAATAACTCTCTCTTATTTTTGTAGATAGAAAATTGAACTCTTGATTTCCCCCAAATATCTATAAATAGTATCCTAATTTTAATATGGGATTCATTTTTGTTTGAATTTACTCAATATTTTTAATTTCAAATATATTTCATTTCCCTGTTTTTTGGCTGTAATTTTAAATACATTTTTTAAAATTTTTTATTCTGTACGCAAAAAGCCGTATTATTTGACGTTTTCTGAATTTTCAAGACGCTACACAATTAAAATAGCTATGATGTATTGAAAAACTAGAAGAATTTATACTAATCAGAAAAATTATTTTTGTCTTGAAATATGTTCTAGATTGTTAGTCCTATTATAGAGCAATAGTTAAAAATTAATAGGATAAATCAATGATGTAATAATGTAGTAAAAGCTGTAGTGTCTTACTGAAGGAATAGCAACATTTTAGAAATATATTCAAATGAAAAAGAATCTCTTCAGCAATTGTTAAAATGAAGTTTTTACTTAAAAAACTATGTTCGAAAAATTTACCTAACATAAAATATAGCAAAATATTTTTTCAAATATAGCAAGAGTCTCCTTGTCTCTCTCGGGCATTGCTTATGTTTCTGCAGCATATGTTAGAGCGGGTCTTATCAATGATGAGTACCTACTTTTGTTTTTTTGCTGATGAAATTAGATTTTAAATATTTTGAAGTTCATAAAAACATCTGTGACCAACAATGACTCTATTTCGAAGCTCTGAGGTTATGTAATTCAGTGTGTTTAGTTCAGAACCTAATTATCTGAAAACATTGAAAACTTCAAATCTGTATTCTCCTATTACAAAATAAGGTTCATTAAAACTGGTATTTGTTGTAAAAATAATATAGTAAGGAAATATAATTATAAAACTTCTCAAATTTCAAATTCCTGAAACTGGTTAAAATATTTAACACTCATTTCACAATCTTTCAATTTTAACTTTCTTCTTCCACAAAATAGGTGTGCTAGTTCATTTGCATTACATTATTTTATTTTCTTCGTGTCAATTTTATTTTTCTTCGTTGAGACTCATGGCACAAAATGTTTCGTCATTTGTAATTTTTTGCTTCAAAATGTCTCAAGTTTTACTGCTTATGAAAGGCCATTTAACGAAGTCATGGCGGTTTTGTCTGAAACTCATCATTATTGTTCTAGTCATTATTTTTCGCAATTTATTGAGATTGTATTTTAGCAAAAATACCTTTAAAACTTTTGTGCAATGGTGCTTTTGATACATTGATTTCTTTACAAAATATTATTTCTACTCTTTTTCTTAAGCGTTGTTAATTTTAACAAATAAAGAAGTTAAAAAAATATTTGTATAAATTTATTAAATACTTCACGAAAAATTCAATGTTACAAAAAGTATCGTATTACGTTTCATATATAAACGAATAATTGTAAAAATATTTTTTTATCATTTTTGTATTTTCTCCTTGGTAAGAAATCATTATTTTCAGTCTGGAATTCTTTTACCTTTTCTTTCAAACGATTATTTTGATAGCGAAGTAAAACACCAATAAAACTATCTCCGAAAAAATACTCGACTCGCTTTCATAGTAACCGAACACAGAATCTACAAGCATTTTAAATTAAATTCATGAATTGTGTCAATAATACTTCATTTTCATTAACTTTTTTAAAAATCTTTTCAATGCGTCACTTGTTATTCATTTTGAGTTACAATTGAAATCTTAGTCATCTGATAAGTGTTTGTTCTAATACAGGGGTGGCCAACTTTTTTGGAAAGAGTGCCACTATTTGATGAAAAAAATTATGAATGCTACTATATATATATATATTTGATGAAAAAAAATTATGCGTGCCACTATTTGATTTAAAAAAAGCATGCGAGCTACTTACAACATTTCCAACAAACAATGAAAACAGTTAAAAAAATGTATAGGCTTAGTATGAGATTTTTACGCAAACAGAACTTATTTAATCCAAGTTCTCTCTTGTAGCCGAAATTTAAAGATAACATAATAAATAAGACAAAACTACAAACTTAGATTTTATTGTTAAAAAACTTTTTTAATTCACTAAGTTAGGTGGGGTAAAAACAAAAATGAGTATTTTGAAGGATTTAATTCTAAAAATTTTTTTTTCCAGTCAATACTTTTTAATGTGACTTTTTTAAAATTCTTTCCTTTTTTTTTACCAAGTCCTCTATATTAGGATTAGCTCTTGAAGATGCTTACAAAATCATGTTTTTTAAGGTACATTTAAGTTAGTTTTGAATTATATTTTTTATTAAGTTCATAACAGAAAATATTTTTTCCAAAAGCATATTTTGATCCAAATTTTAAAGTTTTTTGTCTGAAACAAATATATTTCAATAAAATTGAACAAAAATATTTATTTATTTTTATTTTTGTTCAATTTTTTAAAGTTTTACATTTTGTCTTGACGTTCCACTGTTACAACTCCACTGTGTCGCACTGCGGCATACGTGGGTTGGCTACCCCTGTTCTAACGTTACCGTTTAAGTTACATACAAAGACTCTTTAAAATCAACGATCGATTGATTAATTTTTTTTAATGTCGAATTTCGAAATTGCATGAAGGTTGTTGGTGACAGACCACGCAATTGGAAACCATTGGATTGATACGGGAGCTGGCACCCCACTCTTCAAACTTCCACACTACGCCAACGTGAAGAATTTGATCTTCGATAGCCTTTCTATGCGGCGAGTCTTTTGTTGCAGCAGGATTCGAATACACCCTTTTGACATCACATTGATCATCTGATGTAATTACTGCGCCGGTATTATTCATTTATTTGCGCATTATTATTAATTTATTTGAAACTAATATTTTGTAATATTTTAAATACATGTATAATTAGATGTTTACTGTTTTCTTAAAGGAAAAAGAAAAGAGATGTTTAGAAAGTCTGTATTAATAACAGAGACAGTCTTAGGACTATTTAGGAACCTTTAAATCCCGCACCCATGTGTTAGGAGTCAGAGAGGGGTGTTCAAAATTTTGGGGTTCCGCGATGTCAGGCTGATACATAAATGGGGAGAAGCGACAAATGAAAGTTTTAGAACCACTGCCTTTGACTATCGGTCTGATTGCATTGGCTGATATTGCATTAATCTTCTTACTAATAAGATATTTCTACCATGTGATGTGAAAAACAACGTATTTAAATTCCTTGAATTTTTGCTTTAATGTAAAGTCAAAAAAAAATATCCATTGTACTTTTCCAACATAAGAGTTATCATTCTTGAGGCCATATCACACGTACAATTTTCGTGCAACTTTTTGGCCCAACTTTTCGCCCAATCTGAGGATGAAGGTTTGCCGTAAGCAAAACGACATGCTCTGAAGCCAGCCACGCTCTTTCTCCACATTGAAACATTACTCGCCGATTTTTCTGCTTCGAAAATGACCATCCAATATTATTTCTTTTATTTCGCTCGCGCTTTTGTTCATAGGCGTAAGCAGAAATGGAACACCATTCTGTTTAAAACATTATACGCCGTTGAAGTATTATAAACCATTACAATATTATACGCCATATCCGATGCGTTTGATGAAACCAAAGCTACCATCTTTACCGCCATCTTGTTTATGACGTAGGGCGCCGAAGAACCCCATTGGCTGGAGAATTTCAAGCAACTTTTATTTGGAGCAACTTTTTCAGCTCACTGGAGAAAAGTTGTTATGAGCCGTTGCTATGGCAACTAGTAGAAATTGTTCGGAATTGGGTGAAAAATTGCTTCAAACGTGTAGATGTGGTAAGGCCTTTATGGTATCCGACTTGGTTGAAAAAGTGTTTTTTAGGTGTTAGGACCATTAGAAAAAAAAAGGAATATAAGTACTGAGGAGGAATGACTAACATATAAAACTGGAGAATCTTAAGCTATTTTTCTAAGAGATTTACTTTATTTAACTTATAAAAATATTTTTTAAATGTGTTTTTTGAAGAATGAAATTGTCACGGTAATTTGTGTACGGAAAAAAATGGGATTTCTCCAAAACAATCCAATAAAATTTGAGTGAAATTTGTAAAACTTTTGCAATAAGCCTTTTAGAGAATAATAAATCACATGTTTTAATATCGTTACATTTAATCATATTTTACAACTATTTTTAGCTTAAAAATCAAAGTAATTTGACGTGAAGTAATTTGATGAAGAATCATTAACGTCAAATTTAAATACTTATAAAATATTTATTTCTTAAAAATTTTTATCCTGTAGTTCGTGATGCTTCAGATGGATCAAGAAGTATATCAATTGAATTAAAACTTCATTATGTCCAACAAATTTTTATTTATGCTGTTTTTCTTAACATTCAAAACTTTGCTAAAATTTTACAAAAGAAACAATTCTTTTTTCAAAAACACGGCATTTATTTTATAATTTTAACTCTTTTAATTTATTTAAGTTCTTTAAAACAATAAAAATCTTCCAAAAATCTATTTTTGAAAAATTGGTCCTCGAACTTAGTCGGATGCCTTAAAATAATGTTAGTATACATAAATAGTAAGAAATTTTCAAAATTACGAACAATTTTAAACAGTTTCCTGGCCGTGTTATTACAGTCGACTCTCGCTAATTCAAACCTTCGATAATATGAACCTCTCGCTAATTCGAAGTATAAACTTAGCCCCTAGGAAAACTCTTGATATTTCGAACTAAAACAATACATTTTGGTGCACTCAATATTTCGAAGTAAAATATGTGGCAGGCCGGAATGGAATGCGCGGTAATTCGAAGTGATCTTATAAAACTCCGACACACAGTTCAAACACTCACTATCATAAAGAGTCAGTCCTGTAGCAAACAGGTTGGACCTTACATATTTTGTGTATTGTTTCTACTTGTATCCCCTGTAACATAGTCCCTTTGGAGTTGATTCCGAACACTCTGACAGAAGCTAAAGTGTGTGTCACTAAACAAACTACGCTACTTTTCCCTTCAAAATCGTGTTATTGCGGACATTTTTCAAGCTTCATTTATTCTAGAAAAATCCATTGACAAAGTTAGATTGAATGCCATAAAGCTAACAAAAAAAAGATAAATTTTTTCGTTAAAAAAATTTATTATGTACAGTATATATTCTTTTAACAGTTGCTTTTAATGCATAAATATATTCTTTTAATGCAGGACTTTTAATTTCTGTCTAATATTTATACTGTATATAATATGTACTTTTTAAAAATACTTCAAAAAAAATTCTATACAAATGTACACATTTGTTGCTTTATTACGTAGTTTCACACAAATTTAAATGCGTTAGAAAAAAAATTTATCTTCGTATATTTTGGGAGTTTTTTTCTTACCCTCTTGATAATTCAAAGTTTTTCATTGGTCCCTTCAACTTCAAATTATCGAGAGCCAACTGTATTAGATTTTAGATAATGATAGATTTTCTTTTAAAATTTTTCTCCATTCCTTTCATGGTGTATTAATTCATTAATTCTTACACCAGAAGCTCTCCTTGTTATATAACAATGAAATATTCATTAATCCATTAAATACATAAATAATTTTTTGTTTTATTTATCCTATAAAATATTCTCACGTTGTTTTCTGAAGCATAGCATAAAATAATTCTATGTGAAGTGTATGTGGGAGATAATCGATCTTCACGAATTAAATCGTGAGAATATTTAAGATATTCCCATAGATCCTTCGCATAACTATTGAACCGGCCTGTCACCACCACTTCCTTCCATCATCGTATAAAGATCAAACTGATATCTGCTGGGTATTATCATTTTTCTGAAGATGAGATGTTGCTGTCTTTTGAAAAGACACCTCGAGGGAAAAAAATATGTCTCCAAAATTGTATGATGTTATTCCTCGAAGTGATGTTGGAAATTGGAATATTAGAACAAGTGTTGATTTTGGAAATGTATGATACAATTTTATCATAATATTTTCATTTTTAAAATAATTTTTGGTAAAAGTTGTTTAAAATAATGAAAAAAAGATAATTTTTTTTCTAAATTTTTAATATCAACTGGAAATTTAGTCAGCTCTAAAACTTTAATTTGGTCTTTGGTTAAAAATCTCAGGTTTAAAGAGGTTTTTTTTTATTGAATTTAAATTTTGTGGTAAAGATTTTTTTAAATTTTCTTTCATGTGCTTTTGCATCTTTTTGGATTTCAAGAATATTAAATACTTTTAAATGCTTTAAAAGTATTATTTGATATTTTTCGATTTATATTTCTTTGTTGCTACTTTTAGGTCTACTAAAACAGTATGTATGCTAATTATAAGTGTCCACAAGATCGTGGGCAGAGTGTCAAGGGTTCGAACCTAGTGCCACTAAAAACCTGCAGTGTAGGACTGAGGCACAGTGCCGGTTTATCCATTGGGCGCTTGGGGTGGGCGCCCAGGGGCCTGGAGCTTGGAAGGACCCGGATAAGCAGAGATAAGCTTAGGAAGGTGTTTTTGGAAATCGACCCACAAGAGTGTTACAGGGGCATTCTAAATAAAAAAAATTCTTTATATCAACTGCAATTTACGTCGTAAAGATAACTCATTAAAAACTTCTTTATCCTTCAATTTGTATTGTTTAATTTTTCGATTCACCCATGTGAAGAACGGATATTCCAGTTAGTATATATATATATTTTTAGTAAAAAGAGTATAGTTATTGAAATAGTTTTATGATGTATGTGCCCATTATATACTATGGCAATCAGATTGAGAATTCAAATTCTTACACATTTCCAAAGATTGGTAAAACGAAAAAAAGAAGGTATTTTTTTTAAAAAAATGATATTGTTATTTAAAAGCCGAGCAAACTGTAAACAATTCTTGGATTCTCTTTTGCAATACAAATTTAATCAGTTCTAAAAAATATACCAGGCGCATTGTATGGTGTATTACGAAGTTGAACAAAACTTCTACTTTTTTCCCTCTTGTTGTTTTTTTGGTTCCATAAGTTGGAACAAGTAATTTTCTGGTTCTATTTTTTTAAAGAAAAAAGTATATACTGGTAAATACTATAGTAATGTAAGTGTTGATGTTATATTTAGTAAAACCATTACTTCAAAAAACTCTAAAAGAGCGGGTGCTAAATATTAACCAAAAATTTCGATTTTAATTTAGAATAATGATTTTTTCAACAAATCAAAGCTTTAGCTATAAAGAAAATGATTTATTTGTATCACGTAATGAGAATTCTTCTAATAGTAAAAATTCTAAATCACTTTCTAAAAATAATAATCTTTTTCATGTAGAGAAAAATCTTAAGTCAGATTGCATATTGGCATGTAATTGTAGTGAAAGTCCTCTCGTGAGGGTTCATTTTCAATAATTCTTAAAAAAAAAGGAGCTGAACAGAAATTGAAAAGAATATGATAAATATAAATGAAGAGTACATATTATAAATCTTCACTAAATTAAGAGATTTAAATTTTATAATATTTTTATACTTAGGATCGTGAAGTTCATACGATTATATATGGTTTCCTCTATTCAAATAAAGAAGTGTTTACGAAACAGATCAGAAACTATAATTTTGTAAGTTCTTTAAATCTCTATAATTATTTATCATTGACATTTCTATTACGAATTTGAAGTTGTGACATTCCGCTTTGTTTTATTTCTTCAGTAAGCTTAATCCTATTATAAATCAAAATAGGCTTGGTTCCATTTCCCTTCTTCATACATAATAAAGTGAATTTCGAAAAACATCATAAGTATAGACGAAAGAAAAAGCGCCATCGGCAATTTTTATACATCAATTAATCCTAAAGAGCCCTTCAACGCGTTCCTGGAGCACACTTTTACTTCGAGCTACGGTCTCAAAGGTTTTCCAGGGACTTTCCAATGGAAAAAGCACTCTGAAGGAACGGTATTTCATTCAGAAAATTCCAATTTTCCACTCTTGAGAAAACGTTCGAAGTAGGGTTAACGATTCTAACAGGAGTAAAAGGATTTTAGCAACAAAGTGGAAAAAACGTTGAATGAAATGGACACGACAGACCGTAGCGAGAAACGGGTCCTTGAGAAGGTCTTTGTGCTACATTCCTCGTCACGCGCCCCTTGACTGGTTAAATATTACCTTACGTCAATAATCGTCGAACCACAAAGGGAACGCCACTGATCACAAGTGATCCGTCCGATTCCCCTCTTTTGAAAAGATACGTCTTTACCGACTGGCATGGTCACACTCAGTGACACACAGACTTAGATATGTACATAGATGAGATGGGATTACTTTTCGTCGACTGTTAAGAATTTAATTTATTTTACGGAATCTTTCATTCTACAATGGAATCTATACTACAAACACTGTTGGCTATTGTCTTTGGCGTGATATGGGGATTTATCTTATTTGTTAAGCTGTCTATTGGCGACAGAACGGCTGAATTAAGAACTCATCACAGCGACATTTACTGATGATTATTAGGCAAAAAATATCATGAAAATTTTCATTGTATGCATTATTAAAAAAAAAACTAAAAGAAATTAGGTCATGAGTTATGAGGCAGATAATAGTTATGTAACTAGATTCGTATCAGGCGATTATGAATAATTATTATTTGATAAAACTGTTTTTTTCATCATTTAATTCTTTATTAAATGTGGTAGTCTAGTTGAAAAAGTAGCGCTCTTGTGAGTTATCTTCAGCAAATTCAAATTCCTTTATTCGTAAAACCGTAATGTGGACGGGGCTGTATATGCAGTGAAATTAGACTTTATTTTAATGTAGTGGGGTTGTACAGAATGGGAGTCCATTTCAGATTACGATGTCATCATCTAACCCTTATTCAAATTTTCAAGGCAGGAAGAAACAGGAAATGTGGTTTCTTGAATAAAACAAGGAATCTGTATAGCTACAGTAAAAATGTATAATGAACCAACAAAAACTTTTTGCAGATAATGTTGCTTATTCTCTCTTTAAGCTCGATTCAAATTTAGAGGGGAGTAGCCTTAAAGGCAAGATAAAGGAAGAAATTAACCCAAATTCTCGTATGATGCAAATATAATCGTTAGAGAATGCTTTTTTGAAAACAAGAATTAAAATTTTTGATTTTTTTACTCGGTTTCAGAAAACAATTTTAGATCCCCTAAAAGCGAAAAAAAATCATTGATTGTTCTAAACAAAATTAAACTTGTGTTCCAAAGCAAAATAAATTAAATTACTAAAGTAATTTTGTGTGTGTCCACAGCCCTGTACAAATTTATAATTAAATTTAAAAATATATTTGAAACTCTTCACACACAAATGAAATGTTGTTACATAGAATAAGATTAGATTATAGGAGAAGGAAATTAATTAAAATGAAAATTTAGAGCATTTATTAAAAATAACAATGAATTAAAAAAAAAAATCGAAGAAATAGGGTACATTTTTATGTTTAAAAGAACCAAAATATCCATTGGGGATCTTTTCGTATCAAACTTTTTTGAACTTTGAAAACAATAAATTCTAAAGAAAGATTGATAAATAAGAAGAAAAAAAAGAGTAAAAATATTTTTTTCACATTCATATGTTTGCTTTTTTACTGAAATTATACAAATATTTGCTGTTATAAATAAGATTGTATTTGAAATTGTCCGTGCTGTTATATTTCTTATATAGAAGCCCATTTATAAAACTTTTATGAATTAAACTTTTTATTCTTACCACACAAAAGAAAAGAAAATGTCTTGCGAACATTTTATTGTACACGGCTAACAATGACAATTAACATTATAAACAGAACATTTTTAATATTTATTATTTTTAAAGTACATACCGTAAAATAAGCATATAACGCGCGCACTTTAACACAAAAAATAATATTGAAATTTTAGGAAGTGCACGTTTTACGACGGGTATAAAAATGATAGCTTCAAAAATAAAAAAAAAAGAGACGTGCATAAAAATAACTTAGACTTCAAAGATCGGAATACTGTTTATTTAAAAGAAGCGTCATATATTATGAAATTGAGGGGTTATTTTTCTAGAAATATACTATTTTTTAAAAAAAATCCTTGGATAATACTTCGAAGAAATGGTCTTAAAACTTAATAGCATAGTTAACATACATTTCAGGTTCCTTCGTAAAAAAGAGGTGTGCGTTATACGGCGAATATACCTCAAAATCAAAAAATGCAGCTTGAAAGTATAGGTGCGCTTTATACACCGTATTTTACGGGAATTAAGAACATATATTTTCTTAATAATAATATGAATTTACTTAGAAGTGTTCTACAACACTTTATTTATATTTCAATTTGGAATAAATAAATTGTTTTAAAATTTTTACGTGAAAACAATTTAATATAATTCCCAGTAACATATTCAAATTTTATTTTAAACTTTACAACTATTTCCTCTTGCATGCAAAATATACAAATTTATGTGCATATTAAACGCTGCAAGGATTATTGCAACTATCTTTATCTCTTGTTTTCTCTTTAGTTTTCTCTAAAATCCTTTTCCATCGCTAGAAAAGTTTGACTTTGTCTTTTGACTGTTTTGATTCAAACACTTACTTAACATAAACTCAATAACCTGTATCCTAGCGCACGCACGATTTCAACTATTCGCATGACTGATTTCCGAGCTACGTTATTATTTTTAAAAATTTCTCAATTAAAATACTTTCTCAGTTTCAAAGAAGCAATTTATGAAAGATTTACCGTTACCTCAGAAAATTACTTTCACTTTCTCTCTCTTTTTTTCTATACATGTTCTTTTTTAAAAAATAATTTAGAGTTATGTTCTTAATTTGTTCTGATGAATTGTATAGGAAACACTTCATATTTGTTGTTTATTTTTTATTTAAATTATATACAATAGAAGGTGTATTTTTGTCATGGAAATTTAGTTCACAGTAAATGATGTATAATACTGAAAATGAGAGAAAGAATAAGTTAAAATGAAGCTTTCATTGATACTTTTTTTTCCTTTTTATTTAATTATATTTTACATTTTCAAAACGAAGCGATTATTAAGTCTGGTAAAAGTTCAAAGGGCGTAGAAGAAGGATAAATGAAAGTAAGATTCAGAGAAGTTATATATAAGATGATAGTTTCGATAATAGTTTGCAGTTGACTGATTGGCTCTTATTTGTTCCTTTCATATAAATGTTGTGAATGATACACGTGAAGTTATAATGGGAATAGATCCTTTTGAAGTTAAAACTTCTCTTTTTGATCAAGAGATAAGAAATAAAGAATGCATTGACGTCAGTTTACGTTGAATATAATGATAGTATGAAAGAGACATCCAACCTTTGTATCTGATAGTTTAAATTTAAAGCGAAAAATATTAGTTTACATAGAGGTATTATACGTCAAATGAGGTTTCTTATGTTATTATACTAAAGCGAAAACGAATTTTTTTTAAATCAGAAAAATTGCTTTTAATAATCGAATAAGTTGAAGATAAAAGTTGTGTTTTGTGGATTAAAAAATGAATCAAACAAGGAATAAAACTTGTTTTTAAATTAAGTGTAATTTTTTTGTTTATTATGAATTCATATAAAATATAACATATATTTATCACGTAATCCCTGTTTTTTTATTTAACTGACAATTTTTCTTACGGATGCGAAGTTTAACTCAAAATAACATTATTATTCCATGGTTAAATAGATTTTTAAAAAATAACTCGTACGTTTCATTAATATAAAGGAGGACACTTATCAAATCAATTTTATAAAAGTGCTAAAAAAGCCATTATGAAGAGTTTTCTAAGCGCGGAATATAAAATTACTTAACCATTTATCATTTTTCTTTGCCTTGAATTGGATGGTCCATGTCTAGTAAGTTACAATACAAATTCAAACAATTTGCGCTATAGCCTTTGTATTTTCTTTTCACTACTGATATTTCTCTGTTATGATAATATATATTTAATTTTTTTAATGTCACTTCATATTCTTCAATTACTTATAAACAACATCTTCTGTCTAGACACAAATAAGTTAAAATGGTCAAGGATATTAAAACCTGATTTGTTTGTAAAGAGCTTAACTAGATAAACAAGCTAATTGCCATTAAATAGATTTATAATACAAATCTATACATCTTTACAATAGATTTTAATTAAGAAAATAGCAGACGTTTCGAATTAACTGCTTTTCAACATTCCATTAGGCAACCTCGCACCCATCTTGAACAATTCAATTTCCATAATAGCATCTGGTTGACAGATGAATTAAGTAAGGTCGACCACACAATCAAGACGTTACAGAATCAGGTCGAGTTTTTACTTTTTTTTATCTAACGAATTAAAGTTCTGTCTAATGAGAAATGAATAACCGAAAGAGACGACCAGTAAAAGCTCGTGATTTAATAATTTTAGAGGAAATACTGGTAGTAAGTTAGTCAAGTAAACAAACTATATAAATTATTTTAATCGTCTATTTTAATTAAAACGAATGTGAAAGGATTGAAAAAGAATAAATAATTTAGTCTGTCTTTGTAAAGGGTCATGGTTCTCCAATAAACGCTGGAATTAAATTAATTCAAATCGAACGAGAACAGGTTAAATCATTTTTTTTATAGTCGGCGAATATGAAAATGGCTTCTGCATTTAAATAATTATTAAATATTTAAAATAACTTTATGGAAAGAAGTTTGTGAATAATTTGATGATGAATGAAGTTAAAAATATTGGTTAATGATGGATTTTAAGGAAGTATAAAATGATGAATTAAAAATAGAGTCGATAAATAAATGACAACTGAATTGACATTTTTCTATTTCTCCCACCTCACGATAGAATGGTTTTGATGTCCAACATATAAAAGTATTACTTAGAAATCTTTGTTGAAATGGATCTTTGAACCATTTACTTTATGAACCATGACTGAATATATATGCATTGGTTATTAGGCGCAAAGTATGAGACACTTTTTAAAGTATGCGTAATTTTTGTATGATGTAAAAGTGAGGTATTAAAAACACCACAAGTAATACAAAAGGTCGTTCGTGCTTTGTGTGGAAACAGTTTTAATAGTTAATTTTTTATCTGTAAATGTGGTATTTTTTGTGGCGATTTGCTTCTATCTGTTAGTTATAGTTCTCGACAATAGCTCTTGCTCGAATTTTTCGTGAAAGTAAATTTCTTCTTAGTACTGTCATGCCAATTTCACCCCATTCCTCTTGAACAGTGGTCTTGGAGTCCGTTTTCTTAAGGCACGTTTTAATGAACTGAAAGTGCAAAAGTCCATTTGAGAAGTGTCAGATGATTTTACAGGTATTTCGTCAAATTAAATGTACTTTATTCCTGTTTCTGATTATTTCTTTGCTAAACAAGCGAAAGTTGACTTAGAGGTGGGACTAAAGGTTTTGTTCATATGAAGCTCAACTTTATCAGTGTCCTTTTCGTATAAAGCTGGAATTTCTTCTTCAAAAATTAATTTTAAAATACTCTGTTGATAGGAAAGAGTGAATTAATTTTGGATTTTTATTAGCTTTTTTTTTACTTTTAATTTGCCGTTATAAAAAAGTTCTGCAACTATCATGAATCCCTTTGGGAACTTTTCTGTACACTGATGAAGCCATTTCGTATGGTCATTCCCGTCAGTTCAGCAATAGAAAATTGATCTTTTATTACAGTCACTTAAATATACCCATATCTCATCGAATTTGAACACAAAATTTCAGTTTCCAATCATCTAGGTGTTTTTTTATATAATTTTCTGCAATTTGTTTTTCTTGGGCAATATGTTTTGGGAAAAGAAGATGAACTTAAGGCTAAAACACCTTTTTTAATTTTAAATCTTTATAAATGATTTTACTTACCGTGCCGGAAGACATTCTTTGTTTCGATACGATGAATCTTTGAGTCGGCGAATTTTCTTTTAGGATCAGAGACTTCACTTTCTTGATAGAAAATTTCAGGGCGAGGTTTCGAGCTTATGTTTCCATATTTATTTTCAGCTTAGCGTTTTTTTTTTCCTTTCAAATTTAATATTTTTTGGATACTTTTTTTTAAATGCAATAATCGAGATTTTTACACCGCTTTATAATTTATTGATACTAGTATTTCTCCTCGGAAAGCGCAATTACGTAACTTTCAAAGCATCTATCAATTTTAGAAGCCTTTCAATCAAAAGAAAAACATAAGCAGAAGATTATTCTGAAGTTGTCAAAATTTTATCTCAAAATGCAAACGAGAAAATAGGTTACAAAATCGTTTACACAAAGTGCGAACGACCTTCTGTAGAAATCCCAGTACATGATATTCGAGTTTGATATAAATTTTATATTTCGTATTGTTCCATAAACAGCACAGAAATAAAGGTATTTTTAACCAGTTAACTGTGATTGAACGAGTATTCTCGTCATGAAGAAATTGCACGATTTTGTACCATGACGAGTATACTCGTCATGTGTAGAAAGTAGTGACCATTGGCTATTTAAATTGTAATTTTTTGAGAAAAATAAAACATATTTTCAAATTTTAAGATGTTTAGAATAATTTGAGGCCAGATTGTAGTAAAACAAATCAATATAATATATGAAAACTTTAAGATGAATTCATGCGTCTCTGTATGCACCGGCTGAAGGAGCGTATAAGTTCGCTGTCGAATTTATAAATATGCGATAATAATGTTTTTTAGATGATAGCCTGAAAAGGGAAAAAGGCAAAAGTCCGAAAGTTGATTTATATAATTGGGTTTCTTCAGATAGGATCAGCCATGTGATAAATGCGTGACGCTGACCAGGCTCTGAGCCCATTGATAACTGCTGGTCTGAAGTTACCCAGCTATCGAGCGATGTAAATACCAATTGTTTGATGTTAGAACCATGTGCTGACATTAGAGTAATGGACCAATGCCGTGCTACCTAAAGAATAGTTATTTTAAAGGGGGTAGAAAAGGCAAGGATACTATTTGGGAAGAGGGCTGGGATCAACCCTACAGAACCTACTCTAGAACTGCCTTTGTGTCAAGATAAGTAGAAAATATTTTGCCAGTAAAAAAGGAAGTAAATTAGTGTGTGTTTAGGTCTCTCAGTCCTAGAATTTTGATGGTCACAAAAATTCATAGATATCTTAAAAACTCCATTATATATGTAATATATGTTTATGTTAGTCAAATAAATAAATATTAGTAATCAAATTGGCAATTTTATAAAATATACCCATTTCTTTATCCAATATTTTAACAGCGACACTTACTCTGTGAGCGACGAATATACCCGTCAATGTGACATACGTATAGTTGCGCGCTCTTAAACAAGAGCTCCACACATGACTGGTTAACTGGTTAAAAAAACTTTAACCAACCTTTGTATAATACAAATCTAACTGTAAATCTCATCTGTAGTATTAAATGAAAAACTTAGGCTCTAGAAACATCACTCATTATATAAACTTATACGAGATTCAGGTTTAATACAAAATCTGGGGTTACATTTCGTAGTATTTCATTGATCATGTACGATGTAACTGAAATATTGATGTCTTTTCATTTAATATTAAATATATATTGTCAATGTATAGTTGATAATAATAACATGAGAGAAATATGGAATTATTCAAGATTTCATAGCAGAAGGAAAGGAAATTTATGTATGTCAATTTTTCATGATAAATGAAATTTTTTTTCAATTCAATTTTTACAGTATTTATAAGTTTTATAACGGAAATCTTCATTAATTTTTTTTTATTGAAAGTTTTCAACTGCCTGTTTCTTCTTTATTCAGAAATCTTCGTAACATACTGGTAACATGTCCCGTAATTTTGAATTGCTGCCAGATAAGAATGTTGACACCTCACATGGCATCCCATTTTTCCTATGTCCCATCTAGCCAGTGGGTTATTTATATAAATCCATAGGATTTCTTTGATTAACGCATTTGTTACCAGACTCTAATAAAAAAAGTAAGGAATATTTTCATAAAATATACGTTTTAATGAATATATATATATATATATATATATGCACCCCTGTTGTTTTAATATCTGTATACTGACAATCCCAAGCAGCAGAAGTGCCCTCTAGGGTCCATCCGATTTCAGTGCGGGCCAATTAAGGACCGAATGTGGTCGCTATGAAGAACCATCCATGTTCTTTGCCCTTAATTTTTTTTATGATATTTGTTGTCTGAGTGTAACTGCATAATTGTCACAATTAAGAGAGATATCATTGGACCCAACACCGAATCTATCATATTTGGTTTAATCTTTAACGTCCAATGCTCTATACATATATACAGGCAATTGCCGAATTCAACCGAGAAATTCAGAGGGGTGATAGTAGGCAGCCCGGGGACGACAAATAAACATAGAACATGGGGTCGCAATCCGTGTTTAGTTGTTGAAAATTGCGATAATAATGACTGTCGGCAGGACGATGAGCCAGACGAGGGAGTGACCAAATGAATGCGGGATTTAGAGTGTCGTGGTAGTGTGGAAGAAACCTGCACGCATGCAAATTTCCAACTTCTCCCGGAATTGCTGCAGAAAGTATCGGCTATTACGCACCAGAACTTGTAGTTCATGCACAACGATACACCGGCACATTTTTCGATTGTGGTGCTTAACCAACTCCATGCTACACATCTTGGCAGGTGGATTGGACGCGGGAGAGATGTTACTTGGCCTCACTTTCCCGGACCTTGATCCTATGGATTTCTTTTCCTGGGGCTACCTGAAATCGCTTGTGTGTGAGAAGCTGGTTGCTACAGTGAAAAATCCCACTGACTTGATTGTCGTCACCGAGGACATCTTAAGGCATGGGCCCTTCCTGGGCTCGTTTCCTTTTCGACTGAGCCTTAATTCGAATAATTTTAACAGTCACTTGTTATTTCCGGTTGTATTCTCCGAAAAACTGAGAATTTCGGACTATATGTCAGCTGGTAACAGTGGCAAGACTGTATCATTATGTGATAACCGTCGTCCATGTATAGTCCTAGGTCTACCACCATACACCAAAACTCCTTAAGACGAAGAGCGATCGATCCGATTTGAGCTATTATGAGTTCAGTGGTGTAACGGAGAGCATTCGGGACCCCTGAAATGTCAGATTTTGAGCCCCAAATCAGATTTTACAAGGGGTACGTAACTTGGCGTCAGTCAGGATTTGGGCTCCCAATAATCCCGGGCCCCCGCAATTTAGGAATTGCACGTTAAGCCACTGTGTAAGTCATGTAAATTTGTTTGTGTTAGTACGAGTATTTGACAACGTATGTTATGTACTATCTACTTTTAAGGGTCATATGAGGGGCCTACATTTATGTGGCCCTGGTCACCACTCTTACGTAGTGACCAGGGCCTCAACAAGCCTTAAGACCCGGTCGTCCCTTCAGTTGACTTTGCCAACACACCGGATTTGTTTGAACACATTCTATAAACCTTCGTCCATAGGTGTCAAGTGCGCTATGACCTATGTGGACGCAGTTTCGAACAATTCCTATGACAATCACTTGTCGTAGCATTTCTGACGTCGAGCTGGGATGCATTGTTCATATTGTAGACATACTTTCCGTCTAATAAATGTATTTATTGCCTCTTATTACTTCTTTCCATTTCTCTCGATTTCACATCCTTCATAAATGTTTTTGCGAATTAAATTCAACTAAGCGTGGTTTGCGAACCCATGTTCTATGAATGATGATTTGTCGTCCCCATGCTGCTAGCTATCATCCCTCTGAATTTGTCGTTCGAATTTGGCAACATTCTGTACATACAAAGACTATGAATTAGGTTTTTGAGAAAACTTTTATGATAAGGTGGTAAAAATATTAAAAAAAATAAAAGAATAGAAAAATTTGCCAATTGTGTTGTACTGAAACCATACCCACATAATACAAAAAGAGTAATTGTTAACCGTATTGTGTAAGAAACACAAAACTGTAAAAGTGCACAATGATGCATATTGTCTATTTAAATTTAAATTTCTTTAACTGCGGCTACATTAAAAGGCTCGCTAGAAATTATAAATAAACTTTTTAACCTTAGTACGGTCCAAATAAATGTGTAGACTTATGTATGTAATAATATTGCGAAGTTACATATTGTGTTCACACATAAACACTTTTTAATTTATTCACTTAAAAATAACATTAGCACAATGTTACAAAATAACAGAAAAGGTCTTCAAAAAAGAGACGAAAAAAACCAATATTCCGCAGATTTCATTAGTATGCTCTGTAATCAATCATCATTAATGTGTGTTTAACATCACGAAAACAATAATCTTTTTTATTAGTACTAAAAACACCCAATAATGGATAGGTTGTAAATTGGCGGAACTTAAAAGCTCCCATAGATAGTTGCATTTAGGACAAAACAGTATAAATTATCATCCAAACTCTCAGTAGTTTGCAACACCATTAAGAAAATACCTGAGAGACAATTCGCATAAATGTAGATACAACACAAGAGTCACGTTGGTTATCTGTCATAAAATGAGTAATTAAAGTTTCTTTACCCAGCGTACGCAAGACTCAAAATTACATAATAAGCCTTTGCTCTTTGAACCTAATTTTGTACAGAACAATAAGCTCTAAAAGCCAGTAGTTTCTTACTTGTTTCTAATGAAGTTCTAGAAAGTGTGATAACAATATAAAGTAACTGTTTCGGTAGTTTCTTTCAAAACATGAACTTGATCAAAATGTCAAAACTTTTTTTTTTCATTTTCTACTATTGTTCACTTTCTCTCTATATCTATACATATATTTATCTTGTTCAAATTTTCAATCGTTACTAAAATGAATTTCAAAGCACTCAGTTGAGCTGAAACTTTATATACGCGATCATTTTGGATGACAATACAGTAATTTAACTATAATTAATAAACATTTTTTAATTGATTAAAACTAATTATTCAAAAAATTACAAAAACAGACACGTTGCCATAATTTTTGGCGACTTAGGGACCATTTTGACGGCTTGTATCAAAACTTGAAAAGGTTTTTTTCTCACATTTTAAAGCCCTCATTTGAACTGAAATTTTCTATACACTATTGTTTTGGGTAACAATATAATAATTTAATTATAATTAATTAAAATTAATTGACTGAAATTTATTATTTAAAGAATTGCAGACACAGCCACATTGGCTTCGTTTTTAGCGACTTGGGTCAAAACTTTATAAGATTAACTTTATATAAGTTTTCCCCCTCACGTTTCAAAGCATTCATTTGAACTGAAATTTTATATACACGATTATTTTAGATGACAATACGATACTTTAATGATCATTAATAAAAATTAATTGCCACGTAATGTTGTGATTCTGTCATATGTATATACATATTTATATTAATTGTAACTATTTAATAAAAAGTAACTAAAATACATTTTTTGTTGTTGATCTAAGTAGGAATTGATTAAAATTTTTTTTCATATTATTTGTTTCAAAGGCATTTTAAATTATCACCTTCCAAGAATAGACGAAAAGTAATCACATTTGTCGCAACAAATATCTAGCACGTGTAGTATAATAAGCTTTTACACCATAAAAAAGTAGTCATAATAATTATAAAGTAATAAAAAGTAGTATATATATATATATACAAATACAATAATGCCGTGAAGCTCCTTTATCTGTTTCACTGAAAATCAAATTTTTTTCTAATAGCCAACAAGTTAAACAATAGTCCCCGATAAATTGTTGAATAACGGCACTTATATTTGAATTAATGTATCGTTATACAAAGTATCCATATAAAATGTCTTTTAACCACAATGGTTGGAATTGTTTTCTTCCAATAATAAGTAACTTGATTTTAATTTCGAGGAAGTTTCAAAGGCATCAATGCTAGATTTTCAATATCATTAACAAAGATATTTTGTTTGGTTATTTCTTGAAACGATATGATGCAATAATGTGATTGGTAATAGCTCTGTGCATTGTCTTTGAAAAAAGTTCTGTAGGGTTCTGAATAATCGGGAGTCGAAATTAATTATAAGATTGACACAAAAATTCGGGTGTGTCCTAATGAGGTCACGGGAAAAAGAACTTGGTTGGAAAAAAATCGCTCAAATTTTCTGTTTGTGCATTTGAACACAATGTTTTGATCTCCAAAACATAATTAAAATGTTACATTTATCTGCCTTAGCAAAACAAAATGGAATAAAGCATTGTCGTATTCTACAAAAAACATTGTAAATATCAGATTATTTTTTTGAATTCAAGTATAACCACATATAATAATAAAAATAATTATAATTATTATGCGTAATATATTGGTAGATATCATGTTTTAAAAAATTAGCTCAAAGAATATAAAATTTGCTTGATGATTTATTCTTAATAAATTATAGTGTAAAAAAAAATTCCACTCTTTTTATATTTAACTGAACTAAGTTGTAACTCTTAATCTTTTTGTCGCCAAATCTGGAAATGGGATCTGAAATTAGTCGCCAAGTGTGGGATGAGATCTGAAAATGGGAAATCGTTAATCCTGATGATCCTGATCAGGACAATGGAACAAAATTGTTAAATTATTGTATTGTAATCGGTCCTGGACAAATGAGGAAATTTTAGAATTAATCTGACCTTTTAAAGTGGGTAAAAATTGAGTTCAAAGATTCCGTTACATACAAGTGAAGTTTATAATAGGGTGTTAAAAAAGGAAAATTTCAGATGATCAAATCTATTTGTGGAATGAAATGTGCTGGATATTTTAAACATCATTATATTTATTTCATTTAACAAACTGTATGTTTTTTATTAATTTATATATATTGGAATGTTTATGTATTGATATATTAGTATATTTCATCTAGTTATGGTGACCATGGTTGCCAGTGGCGAAGCGTACTTCCCGAAACCTTCGCATTAGGGGGGGGGGGCAGGATTCTTGTGCACCCAAAACCGAAGTTATCTTATACAAAACCGAAGTTTTTTTTTGCAATCCTTTGTAAATTATCCTTTGTTATTATCCTTTGTTTTTGCAATCCTTGGGGCCCAAAATGTTACTTTGTAGGGGTGGGTGCCTAATATTCTCCGTATTACGCCTCTGGTGTTACCCTAGTGATTATGGTTACGGACTCGCGGCTGACATGCCATGAGTGAACCTAAGTGCCACTGAAGACCTGCCATGCAGAGGGGCAGATGTACGTTAAATATGCCGAGGCTCAAGATTCTCCCGTTGGCGTAATATGTAAGTTTGGAAAGGAAGGGGCCAACTCAGATGTTGTCCTCGTTACTTGATCATGGATCAAAATTACAAAGTCTGTCACTAATATCCATCGTGTTACTTTATAGTGCAATGTAAATCAACACCCAGATATTAATCCAGCTATGTATATATCTCGAAAAAAGTATTTTTTCCCCTGTGTACTTACCTTAAAGTCCCCAAAAGACTTACAAAAGTTTGTATCAATATCGTAGTAATATTCGGTTTGATTAGAATACACATTGCACTCTAGAAGATTACTATTTAAATTTTATGAATTTCACATTTATACGCAGTTACCAATGTAAAACTCTGAGTATTTTACAAAAAATCATTCAAATTTATCTTAATTATTCTTCAACTCTTAAGCTCTTTTTTATGCAATGTTATCTTCCATGTGATAAAAATAATCACTATGAATCAAACTGTGTGTGTGTAATTATGGCATTTCTACCTATTATAATTAAAAAAAATCACAAGATTAAACGGATTGTGTGCGTGCGTGAGATCAAAATTAGCCTCAGAAAAAATAGTAAAGATTAGTTATATTCTTTTTCACCAGGGGATGCAAGTTGTAACATTCCAATCCTTGAATATCTCACTGGTATATTTTAACTTAAAGCAGTGTTTCTCTCAAACTTTCAATGTTTGAGACCTAACATTCAATCGCAATTTTCATCACGCCCCCCTCCATACAATAACAATGTTATGAATTCAATATTACCATAGTTTGATGCAAAACATACAATACAATTTTCACCTCTTAATGCCTCCAGATTATATAAGTGTCTCACTCATCCAGTGCATTAATTGCCCCGGACGTGTATATACGTCTTTCCGAAGTATGATTTTTTGTGTGCAATGCTCTATGCAATAAATTATTCCGAAGGCTTTGAAATGAAATAAAATGACCTTGACAGTGTTTGAGAAGGATTTACTTACTTCAGAAAATTTGCTTATGTATTCCTTTTGTACCCTGCCTTGCACCTCAATACACCACATACGCTCATCTACGTGTTTCATTGGGGAGAAAATTTCTTAATTTTTAATCGGCGTTTAAGGGATTAACTATAAACCGTACAAATGATCAAGACAAGTGTTAATTTTTGTTTTAAATTTTGTATATGACAAGCCCATAGGGTCCCTGGTAATTATTAAATTTGTTCTTAATTTAGTATTGGTAAATTAATTATAAAATACATTGCACAATACTGATATATTTATAAGTGTATTATATCAGTGTAAATGTGTATTTTATATTTTACTATGACAGAATGTATTTTTTATTTGTTTACTTTCAGTAAATTAATAATTTCTTAAAATAATCTTTTGTTTTCGACTTTTCAATATGCTGGCACCCCCCATCGTACGGTTATCACGTCCCCCCCCCTAAGGAGCGCGCCCCACAGTTTGAGAAACACTGACTTAAAGACAAATTTATTTTTAAGCATCGTTATTGTAAAATCTTAAAATTAAGCTCCCTTACAGCTTATGAAAAAGCACAGAAAAATTTATATTCAAGATGAAGCTCGAAATGGAACACTTAAACCAATTTCATATTTTGGAATTCAATTCTATTGATGGAAATCCATATCTTTCAGAAACAGAAATGAAGAACGAATGAATGAATAAGAAATAGAATTAAAAAAATAATCGTGTTCTCAAGAGTATAAAAGGGTGCCATTTTTAAAAGAGTGGGCCGGAAATTTAAATTAGGAGCCCATTTATGAAAATCGAGATGGCAGAAAGAAGGAAATAAGGGTATCTACAGACACACAAAGTATTTTTAAAAGAGTAAGCGGTTCGACGCGCGAAAAAATATATTAACTTCTTACTTTTCTTCACTTTCAAATTTTTTAAAAATGACTCTTCAGTGATTATATTTAGTTTATACCTTTGATTTTTCTAGAGATAGAATGAGTCATTCTTGAATTGGGGGAAGGACTAGGATTTGTTTATATATATATATATATATATATATATATATATATATATATATATATATATATATATATATATATAATTCGTTTTTAGAAGTATCTTATTTTTATTTCAAAATTGGTAAACATTTTCTGTGGCCACAATTTTTTTTAATATTATTATTGATTGATTGGTTTTCGATGATTAATTTATTGATTAACTTGAAGTAAAGTAATCAAATGACTGAATTCAAAAATATATGTTTTTAAAGACACTCTTTTGTGATGTAAAGAGGTGCCCGCTGTACTCTAGCGGTTTTGGTCACGAACTCGAGACGAGACGGCGTGTTATGATTTCGAATCCTAGTGCCACTTAAGACCCGGCTTGTAGAGGGGCTCATGCGCGTTAAATCTGCCTAATATCAAAGTACACCCCTCCCATTGGTGTGGTAGTTCAGAGGGGGAGGTACCACATAAATTGACATCCTCCGCACTTGACCATGATCCAAAATTACGAGGTTTATCGCCAATAGTGCGACGCTAAAAACACTCAATCACTTGCGGTTAAGAGAACTATGCTGCTGTTTTTGTTACTAATACCTCCTGTCTGACAATGCCAGATCAAGGTCCATGAAATTCATTGCGGCAAAGGGCTAGATGTACGCCCGTTGTTAACCGTAGCTTTGAGCACATACAGATGACATTACGTTTTAGTTCTGCTCCACCCCAATTTATAGGGAGAACACCCTTTGGGTAATCAGGGGCTTTCCCCTTCCGCCAACCTCAAGAGAGGACTTGCGGCTGGACGGCTATTTAGAATAGTTCTATGTTGAAGGCTGATTCTCGGAAAGTTCAGCTACGCTTTATTGACACCATGTGGCATAGTGTAGAAGTTACAGATATTTTATCCTGTTCAGCTGACAGATGTATTTAAACATTAAAATTTACCATCAACTGACATTAGACACAGAAATTTATAAAAATATTTACGAAAATATAGTTACCATTTTCCTAATTGATATTTAGAACCACGATTTCCGTCGCCAATATCTCGTAAAACGGATCAAGGTATGTAATTGTAATTAAACTTCTGTTAAGGGCACACAATACAAAAATCAGATAGCTCTATAAAATTTTGTAACAATTTAATTTGAAATAATAACAGGTAATTATTATAAAGAACTGCTTAAAAAAAGGTGCACGGCATTTTGTTTATAAATCTGTTGAAAAAAAGACTCATATTGAAATGTACATTCACGCCTATTTTTTATCTTATGTCATCTGTAATGATGATTTTGCCTGAATTTGTTTATTTTTAATGTTTAAGGGTAGGTCACAGTTTGCAACTTTTAAATTGATTACTAAGCTTTAAACGTATAATTAAATACTTCTATATCCATTCGCTCGTTTTACTTTCAGTAGCAACATAAAGAAAACTAGGTATCTTTAACTGAGAGGGTTTTTTAAAAAAAAATGTTGCGCTTAGAAAGTAATAGATCAGGGTGTAACCTGATTAGATACATTAGCTAACTATATTATTCTTTTTTAACACGCTTTTATTAGTTTCACTTGCATGTAACGGAATCTTGGAACTCGATTTTCACCCACTTAAAAAAGTCAGATTAATTCGAAATTTTGCACACTTGTCAAGGCCCGATGACAATACAATAATTTAATAATTTTGTTCCATTGTCCTGATCAGGACCGTCAGGAATCAGGATAATTAGATTTGGCAACTTATTGCACATAAAATTTTCAGATTTGGCAACTAATTCGATATACCATTTTCAGATTTGGCAACTAATTCGATATACCATTTTCAGATTTGGCGACTAATTCCAGATTTAGCGACTAAAAGAAAAAAGGTGTAACTCCACAGCGAGTGTTTTTAATTAATACACTTGTGGTTTATAAAAATAAAACAAAAAAAAAGTGTTCTGTATGTGAGAAAGTGGAGAGTGGGTCTGTGCTATCAATTCCTTACTATAATATAAACATTTTTCTGAAAATGAAAATAAAAAAATAGGCTGGTGATATGAAAAAAATAATTTATGTTCTAACTGCTAAATATTTTTTATTTTTATAAAGCAATACGTTTAAAAGATGAGAATACGATTGACACTTAATATTACCATGTTTTTATTAACTCGCTTTCTTTAATGTCTGTCCGGGTGGAATTTTGTAATTGATTTTAAACTGTGTGACTTTCCGATGAGCTAGAGACTTGAAATTTGGACCATATCTCAGAAGTGGATGACAATGCATGAAAATGTGAAAAAAGAAGAAGGAAAAAAAAAACGAAAAGGGGAGGAATTTTAAACTTTTTAGTCCGTTATAAAAACATGTGGTATATTAAATTTTTTTTAATTTGAACTTTTTTTCTTCTTACCACACATTTTATTTGTTTGACCTGTTCTTTTGAGATGGAATCTAATATAACGATACGGGACTCACCCGAGGCCCCGTAAACAGAAAGAATAAATACACTTCAGACCCTTAATTAAAATCCATTGAAGAGCAAGACTTATTCCAGCAGCCACGTAATTCTGGCTCCAAATATCAAACTCAAGGATAAATTCAACAATGAAAAAATGACAGTTTAAAAAACTAAAAAACACGCTTTTATTGTAGATCGAACTAAAAAATGAAAAAATAAATTATAATTTAAAAAAAACTAAAGAACACGCTTTTATACTGAATCGAACTAAAAAATAAAAAAATAATTCTTAATATAAGAATAAAATGATGAACGAGAAAATTAATGTCATTGGGGTAAAAGCGTGGGGTGCAATTTCAGAATTGAAAGAAGTTAGAAACTATAACAATTGTTATATTTATAGAACACCCCACGCTTTTACCCCAATGATATTAATTTTCTCGTTCATCATTTTATTCTTATATTAAGAATTATTTTTTTACTTTTTAGTTCAATTCAGTATAAAAGTCGTGTTCTTTAGTTTTTTTAAATTATAATTTTTCTGAATATGATTTTTACCTGACCTGACCCTTCATGTTTCCTTAGCTCAAATTTAAATTATTTCACTTGCTTTATATATAATTATTTTTTTTATTTATGGGAGTTATTTATTTTTTAAAAAAAATAAGTTATTGGTTTTAAAATAAAATATAAGATATTGATATTTAGAACATAATTTTCAAAAGACATAAATAACAAATGCATCACATGTATAAGATGTTTACAATATAATTTTTATAAGTAATTAAGAAATGCAATACGTTTTTCTTTAAAATAATTCAGATGAAATACGTAAATACGCATTTGCAAAGAAATTTTCCTTCCTTTCATTCATAAAAGAGATTGCCTCGTTTTTTCTCCATTCGAATAATCCATGAAAATGAAGAAAAGTAAAAAGAAGATTCTAACACGCACTTTAAAATTGTTAATTTGTAACCCTGAAAATTTTCAATTTAAGCTTGCATGAAACTTATTATTTAAAAAAATATTCTCTGGGTATACATAATTTTTTAGACATTTTAGTTTGATTGCGAACAATAAGAAAGATTAAATAGGGATAGACTCGCGAACATTCGTGTAAGCGAGTGAATGTTTATATATTAACGCGTTTCATATCCGTCTACCCTAAAATTGTGAATTTTTGCCAAAAATTCACAATTTTTTTATGATTCTATTTTATAGGCCATCTTGTTAGCTTTATAAAAATACCAAGTTTATTATTTTCCATTCACTAGAACAAAAACTATAAGTGTTTTAGTAAAAGCAAATATCATTACATTAAGCAAGCTGTCATACCTTAAAAAGTGTTTTACTCGAAATGTGTTTTTTTGAAAATACTCAAACGGGGTCAGCGATTGCTAAAAATGTTTTGAAAATAATTAACTGAATTTTTTTTGTGTATGTTCTGTATAATAGTAAAAGTGTTTTAACCTTATTAATCACGGATTTATTATAAAATTTACAGCCCCTTATATGTGAATATTACCATTGTTTTTTCAAGCAATTTCATGTTATAACTAAGATAAATTGCTATAGTTTTTGTAAAAATTAAAATATTTCTTATCCTGAAAATCATTTGAAAAATAAATAACATAGCAACACATTAGAATTCAAAAATTGAAAATTTGTTTATAAACTTTTGGTACAGAATGGGCCGCGTTTGTGTTATTTTTTTGTCAATTTTTACCCATTTTTTCTTATTTTAGTCATTTATAATTTCTTTTTTCCTCTTAATTTTAGCATATTTTTCTTAAAATGAACTAAACAAATCCAAAAATAACAAAAAAAATCCCCATTTCTCCATTCTTTTAAAAAAAAGTTGTCTCAACCAGTCGGATACTTTAAACAACACGAGGGTTATTATGTGTGTGTGTGTGTCGGTGGACCTCATTATTTTCAACCACGGTCAAGTGATGAGGATGGCACCTGAGCTTTCACCCGTTGTCCTAACTTCCCTACCTCACCAACGCGATAATTTTGAGTCACGACAGATTTAACGAACATCATCATTTAGAGTGGCATTTCAACAAAGAATGGCATGAGGACACAAACCTTCGACTTGACAATGCGGGCCAAAAGTCCTTGACCATGACCACTAGGCTACCGTGGTTCACGAAAGCCCGAAGAAATTTAACTAAAACTATATAATAGTATCAGAATAAGTCAAGGATTTTGATTTGTTTAGTTCATTAACGACTATGATATGAAATACCCCAATTTTTCTAAAAGACAACCATATATTTTTGAAATTATTTATTTTAATCTTACTATCATAAATTTTTTAAACATAATTCCTTCTTTTAATCTTATTTTATTGCTGCATTCAATATTATATAGTGTGGTACACGTGTTTTTTAAAATTACCTATTGCAGTACACTGCACATTTTATATACTTTTCACCTCCAGAACATTTCTTACAATATAAAAGTTTATACTTGATATGTAACTTAAACAAGCTTTTTGAAAACATCCGTTTATCCAAAGTGCGTCTTGAAAATTAAAATCCCATGATGATCACATGTATCCCGTGTGTTTCAAAATTTGTATCACGTAGATAATAAATAGATTATTAAACACTAAATCTAAAATCAGACACCGTCCCATCCCCATACTAACGTGTGAACTTAATGTACAATCATGTTTTCTTTTGAGTTTTCCCATGCCCCGGGGCGAAGGCTTGGACAAGCCGATCTATTTTGGCGGCCAATTTCGCAAGAGCTTCGGCCCTGGCATCAACGGGGTGGTGGCCAATGCCAAGACTAACGGGTTTAGTTTTGGGCGGAGGCTGTACCTCACCCAAGGTCCGATTCCAGTATCCATTATCCTAGCGCGCGCGTTACCATAGATTGCGTAACTCGGCTCTCAAGAGACACTATTGGTATGTAGGTCCTTGAGTGGACTCTGTGTTAATGAGGCAAGTTGGAACATAAAATTAAGATGCCTGCCTGATCATTCAGTGGGAGATAGTGTCGTTTGATCTGGAATGACCACATTTTGATCGTAATTTGCATGCATGGGAATGACTACGGTACCAGAAACTTGATCGCTAATTGCCTTTGGAAATAGCAAAGTGGAGAGTTAGGGTGAATGGTATCAGACAGTAAATCAAATATATTCCATTACTTTTGGATTTCCTCATACTTATATTTTTTCATTTGAACCTTTGATAAATATCAAACACATTTGCATAAAAAAGAATGATTTGTGGAGCAGTTATTGACATTTAAATCTTGGTTTGATACGAGAGAAGACAGAAGTTAGCTTAGAGCAGATCTTTTTCAGTATATAGGATCCACGTTCCTTTCTTTTTCTTTTTTTTTTTTTGTTTTCTTAAATATCAAATCTTTATTGCAAATTATTTGTTAATTACATAGAAAAATTGTTTTTTTTTCATTCGAAAAAGTTTAAATTATCAATATTTTTGTAAGATGAATAAATGTTTTGATTCCTTAAATGACGATATTCTGAACAATACATTTGGTGACGCGTTAAATAGAGATCAGTCACTGGATATTAAAACTTGAGTGTTCGGGCACAATGTAAAATGTAAGGGGAAGAAATTGCTTTATCTTAGATTTGATTCAAAGAAATGAAATGTAAGAGTTTTTTTTTTTTGAGCACCTAGCTTCAAAATTTTAAAATAATTTCTGTTAAATACTTTTTAAATATTGCGTAAGATTTCTTTAACAAAAAGCAACTTTTTAAATATATACATATTTTCTAAATATATATTTTCTAAATGTACATTTTTTAAATATGTATTTCTATATATTTCTAAATATATATTCTCTAAATATATATACTAAAATATTCACGTAGCTTGCTAAAATTTTATTTAATTTTCATATAAAAATGAGTAAATGTTCTCCAAATGTTATCTGTTGGAATTTTCGACAACTCAATGATTATTTCATAGAAATCATCATACCTCATCATTATATATTTTCATCTATTATAAAATCTATATAACTTGTTTTATTACATAGTGAAAATGAGACTTTTTAATAGCGTAACGTATTTTAAACCAACAAGAGGGCTATTAGCAACGAACATCACAATTTTGAATATCGTTCAAGTGGCAAAGTTCATACCTGTACTGGCATCACCTTCTCCTAACAACCACACCAACAGCAAAACAGATTTAACGTGCATCAGCACCTCTACACAACGGGTCTTTATTGGCGCCAGGATTTGAGCCTGTGATATTCCGGTCACTAGTTCGTGACCATAATCGCTAGGGTACAGTTGATGAGGACGATACTTGAGCAGATATCACTATTTTCAAAGTTTCATGCAATACTATTTAAGAATTTGGATGCTCTTGCTTCTTTTAATCAGCAGTAGTCCTGTATGGCGAATCTATCATGAAATCGAGACTAGAACCCTCGAAAAATTCAAATATCATTTAACATTTTTAATATTGTCGTTCATGAATTTTGTTACCCTAATTAATTTCGTTACCGAAGCCTATAATTCAATAATGTATGCATTTTTTGGCAGAAAAAGGACGAAACCTTAATTGTGTTTGTAGAAAGCACAATTTGTTAAATTTTATACTATATTTGATTATTTATTTAAAATTCGGTTGTTTGTTTTTATTTTCTGTCATATATATATATACTATTCTAGAAACCCATAATACTACATAAAATCCAGTTGAAAAATAATATTTAATTTGAAATTAAGTAGTTTATTTAAATTTTTCTCATTTACATTTTGATGCATTGTTTTCAATTTGAAATTGAGTAATTCAGCTTAAAGAACATTTAGACACCTTTTACTTCATTTTATACTCTACTAGAAGGTTAAAAGTTATATATTGTGAAAGTACTTTTTGAGAAATATTGAATATTAAAATATTTGTTCCTAAAAAGAAATAATTTTAAAGTTTATTTTCTGATGTAAAAGGTTAAAGTTCATCATCATCTTTACTTTTCTTTAAAAAAAATGTTGCCTCGTGAAATGAAACATGAAGAAACCTAATTTTATAATTTATAGAATAATTCTAAGTCGCGAAAATTAGCTACAATGTCTTTTAACATGTAGAATAACATTAACTGTTGTATAAACAACTGTTAGAAAAGAGTTGTTGACGGCTTTTCCCTGTTGTTTTTAAATATTTAAATTACAAATGCAAACACTGCAACAGTGTGAAAAGATTGATTTAAAATAAAAAGAAAGGTTGAAATATCATCCAATGGCTTAGAAAATACCATATTTCAGTTTGAAAATAAAAAAGGAATAATAAAAAAATCGTCTTGAGTTTGTTTTCAGTTTGTAAGATTCTTCGGTTGCAAGTGGCTTTCAATGACTTCTATTGTTTTTGTTCGTATTCAAGCGCGTAGGAAATTCTGATGGAAGTATTTAGGTTAAAAGATTTCTATATGTATGAAAATCTCCTTAACTATTAAAATTTATTACTTCCTTTGAAGAAAAAATTCCATTTTGAATTTCCATTTAACTCTTCAAAAACGTGTTATCAGTCTTTCAAACTTTATTTGGGAGAATCTTGACAGCGGTTTATTAAGAGTAAAATATTCACAATGAATTTTGAGTCCATACGAATAAATTGCTTCTTCAAATCTTTTTTTCTTTGTTTATCATTCTTTAAAACATTGGGAGAATCAGACACTTCCGTATATTTATCGTGAAAATTTTGACAAGTATGCCTAGTACTGAAATTGGTATTCTTTAGTTAATTTATTACATTAAATTTAAAATTTTTTGTTTCCAGTTAACTATTCCTCAGTAATGTAGCCTTGGCAAATATTTATTTAAAAAAAACTTTTTAAAATTATTATTATTATTATTATTATTATTTTATTTTATTTTTTGCAAAAAGTTTGGTTTGCATATTTATTTTTTTAAATTCATTTGCCTGAAGGATTATATTTTATTTTATAATTTATCCAGAAGTAATAATGAGGCTAGATGTCCACTAGAAAAAGTTTTTCAATTCTTTGCAAAAATAGTAGACACGTATGAGTGAATCGGTAGAAATCGACATATTGCCTTTAGTTTTAGCAACTATTGTAACTTTATAGCTTTCTTTTTTCTTTCTTTTATAAATGTTTTCTGGAAATTTCGTAGATTCATAACACGGTCTCATACAAAAAAAATCACATTGTAATTCAATACCTTTATCCAAGAAAAAACCCATCATTCTTCCACTAATAAGTAGTTAAGAAAAACATTTTTTTATCTAAAGTTTTTCTTTCATTAAATATATGTGCGCAATTTTTTTGTTGTTGAAGATACTAACTATTATTATTGGGCCTTATCATTTTTGCTTATTTATTGCAGAAATGTAATATTTGGTATAATATATTATATATAATATAGATATGTTACAGAATCTATCAAATATTCCGCATTATTATCAGTTTTTTATTGTAATAAATTGTCTGCCTTCAGATTTTTTTAGAGTACTCATCTAGGAAGTAGAATTGGTTCATAATAAAGGAAAGGGGTATCCATAACACACTGCCACAGTACTGATTAAAAAAAATCTATATAATACCGAAAAGGTTATGAATTGGTAAGAGCGATGCTAGCTCTAAATAAATAAATGATAAGTCTTTGTTGAGGTTTAAATTTTTGATCCCCTTTAAGTTCTGACAGGGTCTGTGTTGGGAATAGGAAAGTAAAGTACTAGTTATTTCAAGCAGTTAACGGACTCGTGGCTGGCATGTCATGAGTTCGAGCCTGTACCGCTGAAGAACCGCATGCCAATTAAATAGGTCAAGGCTCATACTTCCTCTCTTTGGAGTGGTGTGAAAGTTATGAGACGGGAAATGCCAGCTCAGGTGTCGCCCTCACCACTTGACCATGGTTCAAAACTTGAGGTCCTTTGCCAAAAGCCTTCGAGTAGCTGGATAGTGCGACGTTAATATTCATTCACTCACTCACCATTGAAGACACATCGTGTAAAATAAGCTAACACATGATAAATCTGTCATGGGTCAAAGTCTTCATAATATCGTGGTGGGGAATTCAAGAGAGAGTAGTGCAAGATCTGGTGTCGTCCTCGTCACTTGACCGTGGTAGCCTTCGTGTTGCTTTGTATGTGACGTTAATAAACACTCACTGGTTATTTGACTGTTTCTCAAAGTTATGTGGTCCGTTTCCAATAGCTATCGTGAAAACCTAAACTGGAGTTATGCTAATTCAAGCTAAAATCTGAAAGAAAGTTTTTTTTTATAACGGCGCACTATAAAGAGCATGACGGCTATTGGGGATGTACCTTATAATTCTGAACCATGGTCAAGTGATGTGGATGACACCGAACTGAATCTCTCCTTTTCCAACTTCCACACCACACTAACGTGAGGACTTTGAGTTACAACAGGTTTAACATGCTTCAGTACCTTTATACGGTGTGTCTTCCTTGGTACTAATTCATGACATACTGGATATGAGTTGTGACCATGACAAAAGGGTACCGCGGCTACTAAGCGAAAATATGCAATTCTAGATTGGAGTGAAGCTAATTCAAGCAAAAATGTGTTTCAATATTTTTTTTAAACTCATAACTCTTAATTGAAATACAGTAGAACGTCGTTTATCCGAAAGTTTATTATCCGGAGCGTCAACTATCCGAACCATTTTTTTTTTTTGGTCAACTACATGTACTGTATATGAATACGTTTTCGAACATTGCAATGCTCAACAGTTGTTTCGCGTGAGGCCAAAAGTGACGGGAAAAACCAAGGTGAGAGATTTTTGGGGAATTTTCAATTGTTTGATTTGGTGAAAAATACGTGGAATAAGCTGTGTCCAGATTTATAGAAGGCGAAAAAGACTTCAATGACGATCACAGGAAGGAGACTACTGACTTCGTCCAATCGATCCCAGTATTTCAAGAATGCGATGAAGAAGATGTAGAAACCCGGATGGCATACGATGCAGAAGACAGTGGATTTCAAATGCTAAATGATGACGAGATTGTGACTTCCGCACAAGAAGAATCCCACTCTGTCGACAAATGAAACGGATAAAGACGAGGACAACAACAACGAAAGTAGAAAGGGTCCATCAAATGCTGACGCGTTTTATGCGTTAGCGACCGTTATGGAGTGGTACGAACAACAATCAGAGAGCTGTCCTACTCAACTACTGCTGCTCAATAAAATCAGAGACCTTGCAGCGAAAAAACGAAGGTGTACAATGGTACAGCGAAAAATAAGTGATTATTTTCCACAACAAAGGTAAAATTGCGACTCTTTGCACCTATTTTACTTATTTCTTCAAGCACATTTCCCGCATGGGATGATTTTCAATATTGGTATAGTATCCGGTTTCATATACTGCATGGACCGCATTCGGTTTTCGGTTATCCGAACAATCACGTATCCGAACGGTCTCCGGTCCCAGTTGATTTGGATAAACAACGTTCTACTGTATGTGTAATTTTCTATACACTACTTTTTAATCTTTTGAATAAAAGTGCTAATATTTTAAAAATATAAGATATTTTTATAGATTATAAATTTAATAAAAGTTATATAGAAATAAAACCACACAACTGCATTGGAATACTTAATTCGAAATAACAGTTCTTATTATTTTCGCTGTCTAAAATTGAAAGGGAAGTGTAAAAAGATGAAGGAGGAACAAAATATGTTTTCTCCTTCTTCAAGCCAAAGAACAACTTGACCTTGGTAAGTGAGAAGATAATGCTAGATAACACTCTAAAATATTCGTACTCGAAGATTCCTCCATTTCCACGTAGAAGCCAAGTCATGAATGAATAAGACGGTTTTTTATCAAGAGAAAGTGTTATCGCACCATCTTCAGTCTGTGCACTTAAAAAAATAACTTAAGATTTTTTTAAAGAACAAATTGTGTTTAAGTAGAACTTTTACAATACTGTTGTGCCTGTGACAGTCTTAAAATAAGCAATTTAAATTAGGGATGATTAATTTTTAAGATTGTTAAGTCTTCAATAAATTCTTTATAAAGACCTTGGTTTTATGTTAATCTCTATTTAACTTTGGTGTTCAGAGAAATATGTTTTTATGAGTGTGAATGTGGTTATATTTGAAATTTCGTTCCACAACAAATCCAATTCATTGAATTATTTTTTTAATTTTGAATAAATTGAGTAAAGAGGGCAATATTCGGAAACTAACCGCCGTTTGGGCATGACGCTGGAAGTATGGTTCGAAGCACCCTCAATCGAATGCACGAGCTATCTCTGATTCAGTAAATTTCCAGTCGGCGAATGAGAGTGTTGTAGGGCCAAGAGTTTGCTAGTTATAACTTGACAAAATGTGTGCCGCCATTTTGAAAATCCCGCGAAATGTGAGGTGCGAAAAGTGATAAAATTTTCTTTGGCAAAAAAAAAAAAAAAAAAAAAAACCTGTCAGCAGCGGATATCTATCGTGAATTATGTGCCGTATACAGGCCAAACATTTTGAGTGAAGGTGTAGTGCGTCAATGGATACGCTTTTTAAAGGACAAAAGAACAATCATCCATGAGGAATGACGAAGTGGAACGCTGTCTGTAGTGATTGCAGATCTCTCTTATTCGATCACTGCAATGAAGAAGTGGCTTGGGGGACAGCATTTCGCTGACGAAGAAGAACTTAAAAATGTTGTTGATACATTGGTTTAAATCACAAGGCCACTTTTTATACAGAAGGAATTTGTAAATTGGTAAAACGGTACGACAAGTGCTTGAATAATGGGGAGGGTATGTTAAAAAATAGAGGAGAGTTGTACCTTTGATATGAAATAAATTTTTTCCTCTCTAATCCTAGTTTGTTTTTTACAGCGATTCTGAGGTTACTTTCCGCATTGCCCTCGTATTTATTCATATTATTTAGTTGAAATAGTTAGTTATCGTGTTTCAAAGAGATATGATTAAATGTTTGTGTGTTTATCTGCAAAGGAGATATCTGAAAACCTATATCAGCGTTTCTTTAACTTTTGTTCTCCGCGGTCCCCCTTAATGTGTTAATCTGACGTCGCGGACCTCCAAGATTTTGAACTCCTTTCCCTGACTCCCAATGCATGGCTGAGTGATTTAAATGCAACAGTTACCGTATTGGCATGCTTTGATTCCAATTCTTTATTTTTGAATAAATGTTTCTACAATTTTTTGAAAATATTACGCTGTAGTAATGGCTATGTAGTTACAAACAGTAGGAAAAAAAACCTAAATTAATATACTTGATCGAAATTCATGTTCTAGTAGAGTTTTTTTTTATTGGGGGCAATTTAGTGATTTAGTTGAGGATGGATGTCTTTTAATTTTTCCATGAGGCCTTTCAGAGTCTGTACAAAAGGAAAATCTTAACATTTAATGAGAAACCTTCGCGGACCCTTAAGGGTCCAAGGACCACAGTTCAAGGACCACTGTCCTATATCAAAGCAAATTTAGTTCTTAAACTAAGATATTTCTCATTGATTGTGCATTAATTTTTTTAATTAAAGATAGTTATTTATCTCAAAAAAGTGGATCATACTCGGAACCATTTGTAACAAATAATTGTTTTTTTAAGCAAATCCATCAAAATGGATTTTATTAGATTCAAGTTATAAACTGTAAAATCTGGCGTGTAACATGCACTTTTAACACAAAAAATAAGAGGGAAATTTTCGGATGCGAGCTACACGCCGGGTATAAAAATTATAACTCTAAAAATAAAAATAAAGAGACTAGCATAAAAAAATAGATTCTACATACATCGCGGAATACTGTTTATTTAAAAGAAATAACATGTCTAAAACGAACTTTAAGAGTTGTAGTTCTAAAAGTATACTACTATTTTAAAAGTCGGAATGATATCTCGAATAAATTACTTCTAAACATAAGAGCATTACAGAAGTACATTTCAGATTTCTTTATAAAAAGAAAAAAAAAAAAAAAGGTGGGGGAAGGGATGTACCAAAAATTAAAAATTGCAGCTTGAAAGTATAAGTGCACTTTATACGCAGATTTTACGATACTTTATCGTTGAATTAGTCCACATAAAATATAGAAAAAAAAAAAAAAAGTTCCTTCAGTTTTTAGTTTGAAATATGCCTTAAGAATTTATTTTACTGACGAAATACTGACCACACAGTAAAAAATACAGTCGCCAATCAATCCATGATGGGACTCAAATTCATCAGATATTTCGGGAACGATTTCCGAAATTGAAAAAGAAAAAAGGACCTTGAAAATTACTCAGTTTTTTTTTGTGTGAATTTTGTATAAGCTTAACTCTATAAACTTACTCTTGTTTATACGTATAACCTTATAGCTATTGACTACTTTATATTAATTTTTAATGCTTGGTATAATTAAAAATAACATGATACTAGTTTTATAAAAGTTTCCTATTTAGAAACAGATTATTTAAATGTTTATAGTATAAATGCAATTATTAATTATTATTACTTTTAACTAATTCCTGTGTAAGAAATTTTCATTAAAAAACGTGCACAAGCCCTAATCCAAAAAAAAAAAAAAACAATTCTTCTCATTAAAAATTTTTATGTTAGGCATTTGCTTAAGTTATTTTTGTGTTTTACATTATAATAATTAAAGTTTCCTGATTTGGTGCTGATTCATTAAAAAAATTAAATCATACATAGTTTCCCCTTTTAACTGCATAACTATGACTTTTAGTTTTTTTTTTTTTTGAAAATATCACAAGTGCTCTTTTTTGGATAGGTGAATGTATACCTTCTTATCACAAAAATATTTCTTTTATTGCTTTATTTTTAACATACCGTAAAATACGGCGTATAACGCGTATCTATACTTTCAAGCTACATTTTTTAATTTTTTGGTATACTCACCGTATAACGCATACCCACTTTTTTACGAAGGAACCTGAAATATATGTGTGAAAAATTCTTATGTTTTTAAAAAAAAACCATTTACTTGAAGTATTTTCCCAGACTTTTGAAAAAAATTGTATACTTCAAGGACTAGACATACATACAACTTAAGTTAATTATGTATATCATTTTTTTAAAATAAACAAACAGTATTCCGATCTATATAAATGTCTTAATTTGTTTTTATGATCATCTCTCTTTTTTTTATTTTTGAAGGTATCATTTTTACAGAAGGTCGTTCATACTTTATGGAAACGGTTTTGTAATTCATTTTCTCGTTTGTATTGTGAGATAAAACGTTGGCAACGTCAGAATAATCGTCTGTTAAGGTTTTCTTTTGATTGGAATGTGAAATAAAATATTTAATTCACATTCCAATTTAATTTGAAAAAAAACCCTTCTAAAAATGATACATGGTTTGGAAGGTTACATAATTACGCTTTCCAAGAAGAAATATTCGTTTCAACAAAATAAAACGCAACGTAAGAATTTTAATTATTGCATTTAAACCAAAGGTATTTATAATATATTAAATTCTAAAGGGAAAATACGTCTAGAGCAAAAAGTAAAAATGAAAACATGGCCACTAAACTTTATCCTAAGACTGTTCAAACGCAAGCAACTTTCAAGAAAGTGAAGTTTCTGATCCTAAAAGAAAATCCGCCTATACTGAAAGATTCATTAAAATTGAAACTAGGAATGTCTTCCAGAACTGTAATTAAAATCATTGATAAGGATTTAAAGTAAAAACAGTTGTTTAAACTTGAAGTTCGTCTCCTTTTTAAAAACATATTGCTGAAAAAAAAAAAGCAAATTGTAGAAAATTACGTTAAAAACACCTAGCTGTTGAAAAATGGAAATTTGTGGTAACACTCCATGAGGTATGGGTATATTTAAGTGACTGTAGTAAAACAAGATCAATTTTCTATCGTTGAACTGACGAGAATGAATGTACGAAACAGCTTCGTCAGTGTACAGTAAAGTTCCTAAAGGGATTTATGATAGTTGCAGGATTTCTAACAACGGCAAGTTAAAAATCAAAAAAGTCCAAGTAAAGCCAAAATTAATTCACTCTACCTCAGCAGAATATTTTAAAACCAAATTTGAAGAAATTCCAACTTTATAATAGAAAGGGCAGTGATAAAGTTGAACTTCATATGGACAAAACCTTTAGTCACACGTCTAAGTCATCTTTCGCTTATTTAGCTAAGAAAGATTTAAAAACAGGAATAAAGTACATCCCATTTGATGAAATACGTGTAAAGTCACCTGGCACTTATCCAATAGACTTTTGTGTTTTCAGTTTATTAAAACGAGCCTTAGGAAAACGGACTCCAAGAACACTGAACGCAAAACGGTTCAAGAGGAATGGAGTAAAATTGGTGGGCACTAAGAAGAATGGATTAAAATTTTCATGACAGTACTAAGAAAAAGTTTACTTTCACGAAAAATTTGATCTAGAGCTATTGTCAAGAATTATGACTATCAGACAGACGCAAGTTTCCACAAAAATACGGTATTTATTGATAAAAATTAACTATTAAAATCGTTTCCATAAAATGTGAACGACCTTCTGTATACCCGGCGTATATAACGCGTACCCGTAAATTTCGATCTTATTTTTTGAGTTCAAAGTGCGTGTTATACGCCGGATATTACGGTAAATAAAATCTTTTTTATAATCCACGTAATTACACTTGTTGTAGCTGATTGCTTGTTTATTTACGTTGCAATACGAAGCAACACGAGGGCTATTGGCAGTGGACCTCTAAATTATGAGCCATGGTCATCAAACCATGATGAATCTGACAGACATCCCACTCTTCGAGCTTCCACACCACAACGACGAAAGGATTTGGAGCTTCAACTAATTTAATGTACATTATCCCTACTAAACAGCCGACATTTAGTGGCAACAAGATTCGACACAAGAGTAACGTCAGCGACAAACTCACGACCATAATTCTGGTCATAATCTTTATGATATTTAGTTGTTAAAAATATCTTTAAAATGTCATTTAAATTTATAAAGAACATATCATCTTAGCTATAAAGATGCATTTTTCATATTACTAAAATAAAATATAAAAAATAATTTTATTTGCTTTTTTATATTGTGTATTATTTATAGTCAAAGAGAGGTTTTTAGGTTTGTGTTTAGCATGAGAGATGAATTATTTGATTGATTAAAAGTAAGCTTAAAAAGAGATGATTATTTATAGGCGTCTTATATAAATGCCATATTTTATCCTTTCAACATATGATAGAATAATTTAAATGTTTTATATTTAAAAGTAACATTGTATTTTAATTTAATTACGTTCTTTTTTTCTTCATGTTTTGACCCAAAACTGTTACATCGCCGTCACTTACAAGTGTAGAACTGTTTTTCCCTTCTTATTTTGAAGATTTAAATACAACCAGTTTCCACTCAACGAATTTGATTGAAATTGATTTATTAATGTGACAGCGGAATTTTCAAAAACAAGACATACATTTCCTGTTAGAAAAGAATATTTAAGAGCTTTTATAAAATAAAATACCGGTCATGAGATGTTAAGATATTTCATTTTAATACGAGTTTCAGAAATGAGGATACATTTTCACCTGAGATATGAAATGGAATAAAACTCTTGGCATAGATTTGCAGTTAGTGTGAATTAATATTACAATAATACATTGCAGCAATTTATCAACAATTTATCATCAATATCTTTAGATGTTTTGAGCACAAGAGGATTAAGATATAAAACTATAAAGTAAAATCAGCACCTACTGCTCACATGTTTTTAATCGGTCAACATAAAAACTAGACAAAATTAAGTGATAAAATTAATGCATTTTAAGAATGATGTAACGATAAAAACCAAAATGTGTTGATTTTAATTTATATAAAGACTAGCTGGGGGGTATACCCGTTCTTCGTATGGGTGAATTGAAAAATTAAACAATACAGATTGAAGGATAAAGAAGTTTTTAATGAGCTAATTTTTCTTGAATTGCAAATTAAAAAAAAAACTTTTGCATATCTCAGCTGAACAAATATATAAATATATATATTTGTTAAATTTTAAGTTTGTAGATCTAATAGCTGTTAAAAAGGATATTTTTTTATTTATAGCACCCCATAACTCTCTTGAGGGTCGATTTTTGAAAACACCTTCCTAAGCTGATCTCCGCTCTGCAAAAGTAACATATTGTCGCAAATTTTGTGTAATGAACGCTTAAAATAGTGTCAATAATTTATATCTGGATATGTAATATATTAATATTACTTTCTGTTGTATTTATTTTATGTTAAAATTGTAATATTCAGAAGCAACGCCGTTCCTTACATAATGGCGATTCAATGGAAACATAGCGAAATGTTGGCGATAGAGCCGACTTGGCATCATTTTTGGCGACCATGTTGGCAACTTGGCAATTGATTGAACGGTGCAGAAGTTGATATGCTCTAATGCCACCTGGTGGGGAGCTGCAACAAAGAGGATAACACAAAAACCTTTTCCTCAAAAAAAAATTAAAAAAATACATATACATGCCAATTTTTATAGTGATCGGTTGAACGGTGTTGGAGTGAAGCAAGGTCGTATATACAAGCATTCATTTTTATATACATCGATACAAGTCAGTATCTTCCAGTTTCGCTGTATATTTTGTGATATTTTATGATTTTATACAGTTTTTAATTTATTAATATTTAAATCCTAGTTTAAGCTGTCAACTGTATTCAAAAGCATTCCTATAGCCCCCTCACTTTTTCATTTAAAAAAGATATGAATTGAATTTCTAAAATGGGTATATTTTTTTATCTTTTACTCCCCGTAAACTTCCTCCCCCAGAATTATTTTCTGAAAAACTTTTTTTAGCGATTCTCAAAGCAGAAGAAAAAAAAAACTTATGTTAACCAAATTTTAACACTGTAAGTCTAAGAAAAAAAACGGGGTCTTGATTTTATTAATAACACCCTCATAAACCGAATAAGGAGTCAATTTCAGCTAAATACGTTCTAGCGATACTAGTGATTACCCCTCCCCCTCTTTGAAACGTTGTATGAGTGCATTTTGTTTTTAAGTTATTGATATCTAGGTCCTAGCATGAAGCTTTCCATTCTATTGAAACAGCATTCTTATAGCCTCGTCTTGATTTAATTAGGACAGGACTTGAGTTTCTCTAAAACAGAAACATATCTATTTTTTACGCCTCTGTAATGTCCTACACACTTGGTAGTCTATTTCCAAAAAATCTGTTCTTAATGGATCTCTACTCTACGAAAGAAACATGCCTGCCAAATTTGAAGTCTGTAGATCTAATATTTTCAGAGATCTCGTGATAAGTGAGTGAATGAGTTTTTTTCCCTCCAATATATACTAGATAGGAAACTGCAGTCTTCATACCAATATATGCCTTTAGGAAACAACAGTTTATTGAATATTAAATCCATATTGCAGCGATTGAACCATTCTATTACGATTTACGAACATTTATTAATTACAAATTATTATTTAATAGATTAAAAAAAGAAATGCTTGTGTATTACATTTTTAATAAATTTGTTTCTTAAAGTAATTACATGTGTATAATTTTCATGTATGTCTATTTTTTTATTAAATTTATGTGTAAAACGAAAGGTGAGTATTCCAGAAATTCCACGGCCTTTTTTGCATTTGTAAAGGGGTAAACAACATTTATCTTCTTAACAAAAGAAGTTATAGAACAAATTTAAGAATCTCTACATTTGTTGGTTTTATCATTTGATTCTGTCTTAAAATTACTGGATTCTTAGTTAATGACCATTACGTTTAACTTTGATTTTTGTTTTCATTTAGACCTAAAAGACATGTTTTTTTGTGTGTGTGGTTTCTTCTTTTTTTTTTTTAATAATAATTCTTATGCCCTACGCTTAAACATAAAAAAAAAAAACATTTTTATAGATAAAATACTAAAAATTAATTTTTAAACATTTTGATTTAAATCTGTTTGTAATTTTACTGCGTTCTTATTATTTTTGATTTCGGAAAATAGGGGATAAAAAAAAGCATGTTGCTTGTATTAATTGGGCATCAAGTGTTTTGGTTAGTTTGGTTAGGTTGGTTAGTTTGTTCTTGTTCCTTTGCATGGCTGTGGTTGCCTAATAGCTACGGTCCCGAACTCGTAGCCGAATGTCGCGGAATCGAATCCTGGTGCTATTGAAGACCCGCAGTGTAAAGGGAGCCGATGAACGTTAAATCTGTCAAGGCTCAACGTCCTCCCATTGGCGTGGTGTAGTGGTTAGGAGAAGGGGTGCCAAATCAGGTGTCATCCTAGTCCAGTGCTTCTCAAAATTTCAATATATATTTGTGACCCAATATTCAATCATAACTTTTCCTCGCGCCCCATCTCCACACAATAACTATGTATTATACAATTACAATGTATAACAATGTATTCAATAATACTATACTTTGAAATTAAGCTTACACTACGACTTTAACTTCTTAAGTACCACCGGCGTATATAATCGTCTCGCTCAGCCAGTGTGTTAATTACCCCGGTCGTATATATGCGTCTTTTTGAAGTACGAATTTTTCTGTTCGCTGCTATTCCTAAAATTATTCCGAAGGCTTTGGAATGCAATCAAATGACCTTGACAGTATTTGGAAGTATTTATTATCCGAGGATTTGCTTGTTTATTCTTTTTCTATCCTCCTTCCCCCTCAATACACCACATGCACTCGCCTACGTGTTAAACGGTGGCATTGGGGAGCGATTTTTAATCGGCATTTAAGGGATTGATTATAAATTGTATAAATTATCAAGATAAGTGTTAATGTTTGCTTTTAATTTTATATATGACAAGCCTATGGGATCATTCGTAAATTTCAGACTTGTTCTTAACTTAGTATTGCTAAATTAATTATAAAATACATTGTGGGGTCTGATACATTTATAAGTGTATTATATCAGTATAAATGTGTATTTTATTTCCTATTATGTTAGAATTTATTTTATTTATTTACTTTCAGTAAATTAAGAACTTTTTTAAAATAATCTTTTGCTTTCAGCTTTTCAATACGCTCGCACCCCCCTTGTAGGGTTATTGGGTCTCCTAGGGAGGAGCACGCCACAGTTTGAGAAGAACTGTCCTAGTCTCACTTGAACCGAGATTCAAAATAACGAGGTTCGTTGCCAATCACCCCCGAGTTGTTTTATAGTGCGACGTTAATATAACTCTCACTCCCTCCCTCCTGTCTCTTCGGTGATAAATGTTCAGAATATTTATGGGATTGTTTTTTGAATTTCCCTACAATTTAAATATTTCGTAATTTTGTATGCATTAATCCCAAGGAAAGAATTGAAGTGGTTGGAGAACAGTTATTTCAAAAACAAAAATACAAAAGAACAACTATAAAAAACAATTTTTTCTTTCAAAAACAAATTAAACAAAATTATTTTTTTGCACTTAAAAATTTAAAGAGTAAATATAATGAACTGTTTAAGCAATTAACATTCTATGCAAATCATATTTTTGTGCAAAAACGACAAAAACACTAAATTTTAAGACTTTAACCCGTTACGCATCTACGAGCTCTTCCGCATCATTGATTTGAAATTAACTGCGCCACAATTACACTTACAAAAAGGAATGCCTGCTTAAAACAATCAGAAATGAATATCTGCAGAAATTGTATAGCTTTCAGTAAACTAAACTTTAACAATCAGAATAATAGGTCGTTTTGGTGACATTTTATTCTCAATCATCCCAATTACCCAAACTATTTACACGATTAGATGCATTATTCATGCAGGGTTTGAGCTACAAATAATTTAATATGAAGCAAGACTTCATCTGAGTGCATCGAACTGGATCCAGATGTATTGCATTCCTGTATATAAATGCAATTTATTTTTGTTTGCTGTCTACGAAACAATGTTCTGCTTCTTTACTGGAAAGGAACTTCAAGGTAGGGGAACAAATCTCAAGCTATCAATTACAAATAGCTGCAATAGACACAGCAAGCATGAACTTTCTAGATGTGCCAAAAATGTATCTAAAAATATTCTGATCTTCATTACATAAAAATGCCCATAAATTGTCTAATGTATATTTCCCCCTACATATAAAAAAAGTTTTTCCGTGATGATGTAATGAATTTATTTATCTCACACACGAGAACAATAATAAAATAGCAGTAAGTCCTGCTTAATATTATGGTTACATATCATCAATAAGGCTAAATTTTCATACACAAAATTGCAATACCAAGGATCACACTGGACACTTGAGATGACTTGAATATGTTATTCGTTCTGCAATTTACAGAATTCCATGTAAGATTGGTATTTATCACGACTTTTAATAAATCGCAGGCGCAGAGTTTTGAAAAAGTCGGTTTATGTATAACATCGAAGGAAACAGTATTTTCTCAGAGGCAATTAATTGTATGTGGCTCTGTCAAGGTACAGAAGCAAAGATGGAAAAAAATTCAGTGCAATTTAGAGGAAAAGGTGATGAGGAACATTGTTCTCACGAAGAGGCACAAAATTGAGTATGTATTAAAATGAGATAAAATTTATCTTTCTCCTGCTTACGATACTTTGAAATTTTTTTTTTTATGGACTGCGAATTGGTATTTTACCATTGCAGACCTGGAATATTCCTCGGAAGCTGATATCTGTTTTTAGTACGGCATCATATAGCGGATAACAATCACCGCAGGCAATTTTGACGCCCAGTTTCCTCACTAGAGCTCTGACGATGCAAATCTGTACTAGGATTTAATTTTGCCGAGAGCATCCAAGCCTTATCGACATACTAGGGACTTTTTACATGCCGTATAATCATACGACATGGCCGCTGTTGATTTTATGCATCATGAAAATCAACTGACTAGGGCCGGGGTCGAACCCGCAAGCTTGGGTGCAGAAGGCCAGTGACAAACCAACCACGCCACCCAGCCGCATGTTTTGAAAAAAAAAATTAAAACAACATAATACATGAAAATTATAGTTTTAAAATTATAGCAATGAGTATAAACAGTTGTATAATTTGTACAATGGGGGTTGGTCCACCGTTAGGTGGACAGAGGATGCCCCTCCCCTAGTATTTCTTTAATAATACAAATAAATTAAATGACACAAAAATGTAAATGAAAAAATTCTAGTTCACATACTTTATCAAAAGTGTGACTACGTAGTTCATGGTTACGAATTCGTGATCAGCTTGTTCTTTCATGTCATTTACTGCTGCGTAGGGGAAGCTTTGCCACCCAGCCAGTATGATGGATATAACCCTCGACTTGTAACCGAGTGGGCTTGGGATCGAATCCCCAATAAGGCATGGATGTATCTTCAGGAGAAGAAGTCGAACTTTCGCGCCTGAAATAGATTCCTGTCTCGAATGGAAAGTAACGCACCCCTTCTGTTCGATGCAGGGATTATCGCTTGTAATAAAATGTCTATATTATCTTCTGTGTTTGTATTGTATGTTTCGGTTCTCTTCCATCTCTCGTCTTTTATATGTATCCCTGGATAAAACACTCAACAACAATGGAATCTTACTCTAACTCCGCTTTCTTCTGGTGTACAATGAGTTAATGTTTTTGTTAACGTCTCACTATAAAGCAACATGCGAGAGGGATATTGGAGACAGACCTCGTAATTTTTTACGATTAAGTGATGAGGATGACACCCCCTCTCTTTTTGTGACCCCTTAGTTGGCATACAGTCTCCAAATTACTACACCAAGCCGAGTGGCCTAACAAAGAACATTTGGGCCCCCAAGTTGGATTTTACAAAAGTAGGTACTTACTGGCAGTCGGGTTTTGGGCCTCCTAGAACCCTACCCCCTACGCGATACGGGGGACGTTACCCCCCTGACTACGCCTCTATACACGTTGGGTATTCAATACCATTAGTGCTCGAACTCATAACACGCGGTCTAAGAGCTCGTGATCATGACCACTGGGCTACCGATTCCACGTTCGGGTGTACAAGTGTTGATTTTTGAGTATGAATACCTGAATCCTTAAAATATGTATCAAATTCATTAGAACAAAATTCATAACCCCCCTAGATTGATTCAAATATTAATCACCTTTACAACTTAAAATTTTTCAGCTCATTTTTACCCTCTCTTAAAAGCATCGAGTACTTAATTTTGTCTGCGATGGTAGGGATTGTCACTATGAGAGGAATATCATCCAAAATATTTTTTAAAAAGTATCTATTTTCCTGTCTGGATATTATAGGCAATGATCTGCTGATGCACTAATTCTAGTGCTTTCGAGGATCTGTAGAATTTTAAATAATATCCTTCTAGTTTTGACAATCACCACATTTCACAAGCCAAATCTTTGTTTTAAAAGAGGTAAACCTCTTACACAGCCTTTTATTTTACTGTGTTCACTGGCCATGTTAACAGAATGGTCATGGTCACGAATTCATTACAAGCGTTGTACGTGCCAAGTCATGGACTTGAGTCCTATGCCAAAAAAGACTTGCTGCGTTCAAGAGCTAATGCTCGTTAAATCTTTTTAAGCTCCAAGTCCTAAAGTTACAATGGTGGGGAAATTTCAAGAGGGAATGTCAGTCACTGTCAGTCAGTTCAAGACTACAAGGTTCGTTGCCAGTATATTACTCGTTTAGCTTTATAAGGTGCAAAATAACTATATCATAATATTATTATTATAAGTTATACTTGTGATTAACTTTTGACAGGTAACGTAATTAACACACACGAAGACGTATTTTTATACAACGATATATTCTAATGAGAAAAGATATTGTTTGAAGGAAAAATTTCCTACACTTTCAGTTGATACTAATGGAAACACTTCCAGTAGCGCGAACGATTTCATTTTTAAAAGTATAACCGGCGGGGGAAACATTAATTACAGTTGAGCAGAGCATCATCTAATTAGTATAAGATTACTTTCTATATAGAACGCTAATTTAATTGTGGAACTGAATTAATTAACCTGAACTGCAAATTTGCAGCCTGAAGAACGGTGAAAGAGTGATAGTATGTAAATGAATGTAAATTGAAACGGCAAATTGTGCTTCAGCAAGAAGCGTATATTGGCTTAGAAGGATTTAAGAGTTTGTATTTTGATTGTTGATGTGTATAGTTGACAACGGATGATACAAGTGTTCTGTAAATTATTTACATATTACTATAGTTATTCAAATACATTTTGTCTTGGTACGCATGTTTTGACGGCGTTCACAAAAATTTGGATTCCTTTACAAAATTCCTTAAAAATTAAACTTGCTGTTTTTATCATATGCATGAAGCAAAATTTTAAAAGTTGTTTTATGTCATTTTCTTTAGGAATTAGCTTAAGTTTTTATTAGTACAGTTAAATGTATTTAAATTCCTTTTTATCAAGATTTTTAACATCACCGCAGTTTTTTCCGTGAATTGAAATTTTTTTAAAAAACATATGTTGTTGATCCCATGTTTTTATTTCAAAAAGTGAAAGAAACTTTTTATAAAATTATGTATTTTGTATTAGACCATCAAAGGCTTTGCTCAAGCTATTCTCGATTTTACAGCAGTCATTTTTACGGACATAATATATAAACTATTTTTAAGATATTGGAAATGTAGGTGCTTCAATTTCACCTTTGCTAGTTTATGATATTATTATTGAAAATATCACACATCGTTTTATTCTACTTTGTTACCAAATTATTATGAATCTTAGAAATATAAATGTGAGAAATTGCAGGCATGTGGCACACAATTGAATCCCTTTTAAATTATCTAACATATGGATATATCATCCTGTATTTGACACAAATATTGAGGCCAAGCACTGTAGCAACAGTTGAAATCAAAAAGCCTCTAAATATTGAATTGTATAAAAATTGTCTAAAACAATGCTTTAAAAAGTGGTATAATTTTGAATCAAATTAAGTTTTTGATTAAAATTCGTTTATTGGAAAAGTTAGTGAAATCATTTACCATAATTTCACTTTATTTTTCTAACAATATCTCCTCATGTTTATTATTATTATAAGAATAAGAATAATAAATATTTATTTAATATGTGCGAATAAATTAACTAAAAATTTAATATTGGCTCGTGTTTTACAGAAATAGAAATATGTTAACAACAGTTATCTCTCTCTTTATATGTATTTGTTTTCTATTAGAAGCTGCATGTGTTACCTATTTACAAAACATTATTGAAATACAAGCTTCTAATTTCTGTAAAAATCAACATCAGATGTACAAGTATCATAATACTTACAAAATTTGGGACAGGGATTATTTCTATAGTACACAAAATTTAAAAAAAAATACAATTTTAAGTATAAATTAGGTTGACTAATTTTTTGCATCATATTTCGAAACACCACGTAGATCTATTGGTGGCTGACTTTCTAATTGTGTACTTAAGTTAAATGACATACCCTGAGTTTGCAGCCTTGCTTCAACACTACGTCAGCGTAAGAAACAAGGGCCACGAAAGATTTCAGTCCTTCTACTGTAGATCTTTTTGAGTATAAATTCAAAACTCCCTTGCGGAAAAGATATTCTCTGGTATGTAGATGAAGGAGAAAAAATATCTTTTTTTAAATGTTAAGTACTAACATAGAAGGAAGGGAGTTGAAATCTTAAAGCTTTTTTATGGTAAATGTCGAAGTAATTTTCGTCGCAGAAAAATAGATATTTTAATACTTTTTAATATTTCTTGCGAAAAGCCTATTAAATAGTTTCAAGAAAAAAAAAACGTCACGACTATTTAACAGTTTCTTTATTATTATTATTTTGAAAAAAAAAAGCCTCATGCCGAAATTATAGGGCACGATAAAGTGGTGAAAAGCTTGAAATGGACTGATTCGAGATGTGTGGAAGGCAGAGCTAGGGTTATGAAATTTTGCAAAGTATATTGCACTATTCACTACTCACTCATCAATCTCCAGTACTCAATAATCAAAATCTCTAGTACTCACTCATCAATCTCTAGTACTCACTCATCAATCTCTAGTTCTCCTTTATCAATCTTGTACTCCCTTATCAATAATCAATACTTTTGAATACTTAAATTGTAGAAAAGGAATTTTCCGTTTCTTTGAAAATTGAAATCTTTGTAGCAACATTATATTTTGAATTTGTTTTTTTAATTATTTTTCTCCTAGTCCGTAGAACATATTTTCTCTCTCCGCTTTGTTTGGGTTCCGATTAATAATAATTGTTTTTCTTCCATATAACCGCGATGGAGAAAGAAACAATGAGGACGATGCACACACGCACACGATGGTAATTCTTCGTTGGTACTTTTTCATTTCAATGCAGCGTTTCTCAAAATGTGGGCCGCACTTCCCTTAAGAGGCCTGAAAATACTTCGTGGGGGGGGGGCGAGCATATAGAAAAGTTCGGAAATAAAAGATTACTTGGAAAATATTATTAACTTATTGGAAGGAAGCAAAACAAATTATATTCTGAACAGTGAAAAATAACATGATCTTATCCTATTACTTAAAAGTTACTTAAAATATTTATTACTTATCAACATAACACATGCAAAATTTAATACTAATAATGATAATTTGTATGGTTTATAATTAAGGTCATATTGTAGCTTTATCGTTAAAGTACATTATTATTGCACTCAATACATAATCATTGTATGGGGATCGGTGCATGATGAAATTTATGATTGAAAATTGGATCACCAATATTGAAAGCTTGAGAAGTACTGTTTTAATAAATGCAATTGTGCATAATTTTTTTATAAAAAACTTAGGCTGCATTTTTTTTTTTTTTTTAAGCTTTTGGTATTTTATTTTTCCACTGGTCTACGCATTTAAACCCAAACGCAAATAATTTCTAGAAATATCAAAATTACGAAAGAACAAAGCCATTATTGGCGAAATAGTTTGTTTAGTGTCATTTGCCCAAGAAGGAAGATGTAATTCTGATCGAATGCAACGTAGAACACAGCGTCACGATGAGAAACGTTTGATTACTTTCTTGAAGTATTAAAACGCAGCTGAAGATTTGATCTTTGCATCGTATTTAATAATCTTTCAGCTGAAGCCATACTTTCGAAGTATTGAAAATGTCTTGCGTATGATTTACGTAGGCTTTTACCTTTCTTTTTCATACTTACTTCAGCCAAAAGAATCTAAATTGAGGAGAAATTATTAATCAAATTCACGACAATATATATATATGACGCAGTGCGAGTGCTTAAAAATAACTTTTATATTCAAATAATTATAAATAAATTTGAAATTTTATTTCATTTTCTGGGAAAACACTGAAGAACTGTATGTTTCTTAGAGATTTATCAGAAGTGTTTGCATAACTGGTTAAAAAGTATTTGTGTCAAATTATGAGAATTCGAGTTTTTGGAACTGATTTTCAGCTAGTTTTCGCGAAACGGCTGTAAAGAAGTTATGCGAGTAAGGTATTGAGTTATAATTTCTGTAAACATTTTGTAATGATTACGCATTTGTTTTGTATTGATCTAAAAATATTTTTAATATTTAAAAGTTAGCAGTTGCGTGAACAATAATTATCATGCGATTGAAAATTTATTTTAAATTTTTTGTTTTCAAAAATTATAGTATCATTTTTTTTTCTTTTGAAAGGGTGATAAATTTTCAGTATTTGAAAGACAACTTTTAACGACCTTCCTCGTGATCTTGACCTACAGTCAAAAGACGAGAATAATATTCGAGGTAATATTCCTTTTCAGACATTCATATCACTACGAAAATGACTAGATTTAACATGAATAAAAGATGAATATCCTAAAAATGATAACATTTATACAAAGATTCATCCCCTCAAAGATCGTTACAATTACGTATATGAATAATTTACATTTATAAGTTAAGTTAGGAATAGAAATGGGTTCTTAATGAATTTTTTTGACGTAATAAAAGTATAATATTGTATTAGCTAACTTGTAGTATAATCTTTTGTTAACTAATATAATTTACGATTAATAGTTTTCAAAAATAATATTTTTCATTCCTTTAATGCAATGATTTTCAACCACTAGCCTCGACACTTTGGTGTGTTGCCAAACTTTTTTAAAATTATTAATTAAACTCGGAGAAAAAAAATTAAAATTGGAAACCGAATCATTTGGCTGTTTAATAGAAATAAGCAAAGAGTATTTGTAGCATATTTAACGTATCCTTTTGTGGGTTGATAGATGCAGAAAATTTTGATTAGGTTCAAATCCATGTGTGAAAAAGAATTCTTTTGTATATGAATAAACTTTGAATGAAGAAGAAAACCAATATCATACTGTAATAATCAAGATTTTGTGGCCTTTGGGGAAATGAAATGGCAGACCTTTTAGCAAAAAGAGGCACGAATATTATCCAAAGTTCTACTAGAGATCTGTCTCTTCACTCAGCAAAATTTGAAATTAATAGGATTTATAAACAAGATATCAGTCATTGGCATGGCCAAGTAATTTTAGCGCGTTTTTCACATGTTGTATTTTACAATAATGCAACTAATGAACTTTTTACTAATAGAAAGTAGTACTGTACCACTCCTCTAAATGTACTACTATTGAGCTGAAAAGAAATAATGACACAAATCTGTATCAGCGCTATAGAAAAGCAAAAACTAGCGAAATTCAGGAAAATTTGTAGGAAAATTCGGGAAAACTATGGGAAAATTTAAATACGATTCGGCCCATCTAGGACACAAATGCGACCCAATGCCGAAACCCGAGGTCACTTGGTTGCTTATTGGCTGAAAAAAAGGTACGATAAAATATGGAACGAAGATGAAGACGAAATTTGAGTCCTAATAGCGCTTTTGTTCCATTACGTGAAAAACACGCTAAAATGATTTCGAGATGCTGCCGCCAGTGCTGCCAAAAACATATCATGGAGAGTACTATTAAAACCTAACTGTGTCTCGGACTCTTCTCATGCTGCTGCTGTGGCTGAGTTTAGATTGTTGACTGGACACGACTGCCTTTGCGCTCATTTGTTCTGTTTTAACTTGACTGACTCCGCTTTATGTGTTTTGTGTGTTTCATGGACGCTGCTCATCTTGACATGTGCTCTGCACTTAAGAGTTTGGACTATATTGTAAAAAAAATATTGGAGAGCTCGTTGCCTAATGACCTGATGGTCAATGGTCAGGCATTTGATAAATATATAATAATAATAATAAAATAATAATAATCGAGATTTAATTTCAAAACATTCGGAAGAGTCGATTAATTCATTTAGTATTAAAACTAGAAGCGATTATCCCATAAAGTCCAAAAAAACTTTTAAATATTGTTAAAATTTTCTACATCTTATTTTCGTGAATCGGATTTTCAGCATTAACAAATATAATAATGAAAAAAAAAAGATCGATATTTTTAAATGCAGATAACGAGATGAGAGCGGAATAATCATTTTTACGACCAAATACAAACAAAATTATCAAAAATCATCAAGATCAAGTTCCGTTTTAAGTGTAGTTTTATAATTAATTACTCAATAATCATTATGCTGTCTATGTCACACACACATATATTATTTTATTTGTGACGTTGAAAAAATTATTATCATAAGCGATTTTACATAGTGTATTACAGATAAATAAAATTCTTTTAAACTTATTTTATTGTTAGTGTTGCCGCCGATTTTGACACTGCTAAAAGTTTACCTCAACAAATTAAAAAGATTGAGAATCACTGATTTAATGTTGAAAAATTTCAAGATGAAGTTTTTCCTTGAATTTGCTTAAATGAGAAAACTGTTATATATATATATATATATATATATATATATTACAAAAATATACAAAAAAGTTATAAACCTAAGATAATTATAGTCAGGATAGAATAGTCTTAGCCACGGTAGTACTAGAGCAAACTCCTAAGAATATGAATTTGTAGTAGGGCAGGGGTATGCCTACCCCTGCCCTACTACTTGGAGCGACCCATCAAGAAGGTCAGAAAACCAAATGGACAGAAAATGTTCTCTAATTTGGGTCAAAATATATTTGTGAGTAAAGTTTTCTTACATGAAGACCAACGACAGTAAAAATATAAATGCAAGCTGGAAAACAGTAGATAAGCATGTGTAAGCATAAAATATAGATAAGCATGATATAGAATATATTTGTCTCATTAAACTGATTCTAAAGTTAAATGTTCTCACAACTACTGATATGAAATTACCACAATAAATAAATTAAAATAGTCTCTATTTTTTTAACCAGGTCTCTATTTTTTTAAAATTTTATTTCTATGGTACAATTTATACTTTTTCTGAGATGCAAACTTACATATTCGGGAGAATCGAGCTCACCGAAAGGGTTTCGAGCTGCGTACCGAACTTTCGAGAAGTCATTTTCTTTGTATACTAAACGAAATATATATACAGAAAGGTACCGAATAAGATAATAAGATACCCTCTCCAAAATTCTTGAGGGAATGCAATCATTTTAATAAGTGTGCGGCTGTCCAGTATCTTGCTCTTCTGCTATGTAGCCTTCGAACTAAAACAATTGTCCCCCTCTGCAGTATGAATCTCTGTGTGTGGCAAGATATAATTCATGCAACCATAAATCATTGTAAATTCTAAGAATTGGAAAAGTAATATTTAACTTCTTCACTAAAAATAAAGATAATGGGATTTATTATTATTTTTTTTCATTTTCAAACTCCCAGATAATCTAAAATATTAAAATCCTTTGTCTATATCGGTTTTCATGTTAGGTTTTGATGGAATAGTGTTTCTAGTGTTAAACTTTGCGAATACTAACTTATGACGTAATAAACAAGTATTCTGAATGTGAAATGGCATGATTATTTAGCACAGACAAAACTTATTATTCCTTGCATTTTCTACTTCTGCTGCACATCATATGTAATTTGCCGTTGATCAATAGATTAGCTAGCAGTTTAACTTTAATTACAAATAAATAGGGAAAATATCATCACACACGTTATCGCATTTCCTTGTGGGTTTCTTACCATTCTGCACCCCTGACTTGCATTTAAATGTGCTGTTCGATAAACGCCCAACCCTTTGGTAAAGAATACACTGATGTTATGCGACACAGCCTAAAGAGTGACTCCACATGTAAACAGGTAAGCTTATTGACGATCAACAAGAGGATGGAGTATGCATTGTACGCAAATTATTAATGGAACAATTATCGTAATTTAATACCAATTATTCTTTCATTAGCATTTTAATATAATAGGATTTTAATGTTATCTATTAAATCTCAGATCTTTATGAAATGCATAAAGTTATCTAATATATCTTATACTAATAACCGTCTGTCAAATAAAAGTTATTGAAAAGTAGGTTCTCACGTAAGCGCTCACTTGAAACGCGGTTGTAGTTTGGCCTTTTTTTTTTGTAAGCTTTCATTGAAGACAGAAAACTGCTAATGGAAATATACACAATGAAAGTTTTTTTTTCTCTTTTTTGTGCAAAGTAATCAGTAAGGAAATTAGAGAATAATTACTAGACCTGCACGTGCGAGTCTCTAGTTTGCATAAAAGATATAAGAAATTAGTTCTCTCTTACTTCTAGATTACCTACATTTTGTAATAAGCTTCAACATTTTAAAGGCAAATATCAGATTGTTGAGAAAAATTTAGGTAAAACAAATGTTTTCGATATAAATAACTTAAAAAGTATTATATAAATGTTTTTAATGATGAAAATGTGATGTAAGCAAATATTTAATGACAAAGTTTGTGCTTTGTATTGCATAAAATTTGTAACGTAAGAATATAAAAGAAAAGTTGACAAAATAATTTAATTCCTCATTTTTATTTTATAGAAATATTTTTTCCTATTAAAATTTTAATCTTTGTTCGTGTTTTTTTTTGTTTTATAATTTTATTTAATTGAGATAAAATTTATTTTTGTGTGTGGATTAATTTTAAAAATAATATAAATTTTCTAGAATTATTATAGTTGTAAAAAATATTTTCCTGAAAATATCCTTATTTTTTCTTATACTAGAAAAAATAAGGTTTCTAATAACTGAAAACCATTTAGAAATTATAAACGAAGAACAAAATAAATAAAATAGGCTTCGATTTCATCTTTTGTAATATTGCGCTGAAAATGGCTTCTAACAAATTTAATGTAATCCAATAATTATTAAAATATAAGAGTAATTTAATAATTATTTATGACCCGATTAAAAACAGAATTTCTTGCTAATATTTAATGTCTTCATTTTAGCTAGCAATTAATATTTATTAATAATTATATTTATATATTGTAGCATAATAATTCAGAGTTACTTTTATTTAAGATAAATTGAGACAACAGTAAAAGTTTTGTCGGATATTAAAAAAAATATTACTTTCTATTTCAAAGAATTTAATTTTTGAAAAATTATTCTAAATTGTGTTAACTTCAATTTCGTGTTGAGTAAAATTAATCACACCCTTAGTAAAAAGAAGAAATTTGAAGAAATGGGAAAAATAATAAAAGAAATATTATAAATTAAGTTTTATAAAAACTAATATTTCCAGTAAAAGCACGTATGTTCAGTATTATTAGACTTTTTTATAAGTTTTTCAATTACTTTTACAGTTTCTTAAATTAATACTTCGGAGAGTGAGTGACAAATACCATTTATTGCGATTTTTAGGAAATGACGGAGAAAATCGTTATATTTAAAATATTTTATGAAAAATAAAACGAAACTAAATTGTGAATTAATGGGTTTTATTGTGAAATGATACAAATTGCTGAAAAAAATAATACGTCCGGTTCAATAATTGGATTAAATTTTCTTTTTACGGTGCAATATATGGTGGATATACTTATTTGCTATAAATTTCAATCAATACGATGTTCCACTTCATAAAATGAAAAGCGCTAAATTTATCTCTTGGTCAAAAAACAAAATTTTCCCTAGACGAAAATATTAAAATAGTGTCTTCAAATCAAATTGAATAAGAAATCAAAATAAAAAGTGTGTTTCAAAGAATCCGTATTTCCTTGAACCTAGTGTTTGCTTAACAAACAAAGCGTGTTATTAATTTATCTGAACAATACTGAATACAAAATTATTTTTTGAAACTGTTGAAATAAATAATTTATTCAATTCAATTTTAATGAAAATTGCATGTGTTTACTTGCCTTTTAATAAAAATGATCGAAATTCTATTAAAAAAGTGTATAATTATTTAAATCAATATTTTCTTTAATCGTAATTTTTTTTGTTATTCCTCCCATAAAATCTATTAATATTGCTAATATATACATTTCCTGAAATTACTTCTGTTCTTAAAATTCATTATTCCTTTTTTGAAATTTCCTTTGAATTATATATCTATGAGCTTATGTATATTATTTTGCTCATTAACATTATATTAACTATCTTTGGAACTAATAGAGCGAATACGCAAATGATTTCAATTAACAATGTTTAGTAATTAAATATGTTCTTTGCTAAGAAAATATTTATTTGGGTCTTGTTCTCAAAACTGTTTAAGATAACTTACTAAATTACTAGAAAGAAAAAAATATTACACTTGAATAATAACTTTTTTTGCATTAGTTTGTCTGTGATACTAAATATCAAAATTCGTTTCTGAAATTTTCTCGTTGAAGTAAATAATTTGTTCTATTCAAATGTCATGAAAACGATTAATTTTCTTATAATAAATCAAATTATTTATCTTTTAACAAAAATAATTGATATTCCATTTAAAACAAAATTACTTAAATTATAATATTAATATTTAATGTAAGTCATTATACCTTGAACATTATGCACACAATATTAAGTGTTTTAGTGTTAGAATTTTTGATGTATCCATAAAAACACATTGGAACGAGTTAAGCCTAGAAAAATAGTCCTAACATATTTTAAAGAGATAGCAAATAAATCATACACAAAAGGCCTTTTAAAGCATTTTAAAATAAAAATTCATGAACTAGCGAGATTATTTTGTTTTCATTCACTGCATTCAAAACTCCTGTGTAATTTACAAAGCATCATAACTTTCTCGAAGAAAAAAATTTAAAGCTCTGTGTGAAGAAAACATTCTGGTTTCGTGTGAGGAAATAGGCCTAAATTAAAAGTTGACGCCAGACGATTTCCATTCACACATTCTACCCATACATTCATCAAAATAAACAATAGATCTTAAATCAAGATTATGAGACGCGAGGTTTAAAAGGCATAATTGCAATTCAGAAGCACGACTATATGGTTTAAGAAACAATTTCCAGGTCAGTGTCATCATACATTGCTTGAACTCATTCGAAAGACCGTCACCAGAAAAGCATCATATGCATGTTGATAAAAATGGTGGCAAAAATTGAACAGTAATAAGAGAAAAGAAGGAATTCCGAATTCAACTTGAAAGAATTTTTGAGAAAAGACGGTCTATATCGCATGAATGAAAAGAAAAGTTATGTGAACAGAATATAAATGCGGATAACGGAACACTTTGTGAAAATTCTAAATGGAATACGGCAAAAATGGAATTTTTTTTTTCGTGAATTTCAAAACAAATTGGAACAGTTGGTTATTTGAAAACTTAAAATGTTTACACTGGTATGTGAGTTTTTGCAGAGAAGATTTTGTATAAAAGAAAGATTTTTTTTTTAAATGATGCATTTAGTGTGGTCATAAAAAATGCTCAGAAAAATTTCAGGTTGTATTTAACTTAAAGGATATCTATAAAACATTTTCGATACATATAACAATAAGGTGAACTTGTTTTCAAATCACCTACTCTCGGAAGTTATTCTTATAACACAAATTAATATGTTCAAGATCCTTGTGTTGTTTTTATAACATTAATGGTAAACATTTTTTTCATAACGTTTATTTCAATAGTTTAAACATTTACATTTTGACTCAGCAATTGTTCACTGATAATTGAGAATTTTTAATTAAAGGCAAAATAGAAAATTAATCAAATGTACTAATTAATGATGTTAAAATGGAAGTCGAAAATAAAATGAAAATTTTTCTTCCAATCTTTCATTGTTTAATTATTTAGTTGACACTTTTATAGGCACAAATTTTTTTCATGTTATTTTTTTATAGAATCTAAGACTGGATAATATGGATCTTTATTCAATTTAAACTAGTAAATTGTTTTAAGGTTTTGTTTCATTGAAAGGTCATTTGGAATTTTATAAAAAAAGCTATCAATCGTTTTTCAGTAAAATTAGTTTTTGATGAGTTTCCGCTTATTTAAAGTAATATCAAAATAAAAATAAGTAATCATTATGCATTAAAAATGCAGTTCAAATAATTTAGTGTGAAAAGGAAGTGACATTATATTTCCTAAATTATAATCATAAATATTCGTGTTTAGGTATTTCATGAACATGTTTAATGTTTGAAATGTGATTTTAAAAACATTAGATCGTGAAGAAAATAATGAAGTTTAACCCATTTTAATTTATTAAAAGATTTAAGAGAACCCTCATTTTACAACTAATATTTTTTCACAATGATGAGGTAAGATACACAAATGTCGCAACATACAAATAATTACATTTTTATAAGATTTTGGTCTCTTCTATTTCGTGTTCTATATTTAATATATGCTCAAAATATAAGAGATTACTACAGCTGAATTTACACGCTTTTTTACTTATAGCTTTAATTTCGTAACATTTATAAGTAAATAAAACAAATTTAATTCAGATTTTTCTCAAATGTTCTTAAAGAGAAAGCTGTCTAATTATCTTTCATCAAAGAATCCCTAGAAGGTTTACAGCCCGATGAAATTTGGCAATTAAATTGTTTACTAAGATGTCTTCTGATGCAATCAATTTTGAGGAAGTGATTTTAGTTGCTTTGGGGGAAAATGAGAAACTTTCTCTCAGAAATCAGAATGGGGTCATGAAGCAATTCAATTTTTGAAAATGGGAAAGGTTACAACTGCAATAATGGAGCATGAAATCGAAAAAAAAAAATAGATAAAAATAAGGATGTATTTGTGCCTTCGCTATCATATTTTAACCAAACATCATTTCGTCGTTTCTGAGGAAAGTGTTATGGGAAAGTTTTCACTTTTTTAACCCCGAAAAAAGATATATCACCGATAATAATTGAAATGATGAGCAAGGAACGTTTGCCTTGACATTCAATGCTTAAATGATGCTTTACTGTCTCGGAATTCGGCAAATTAAATAAAATGATGCAGCTTATTGTTTTTAAATTGTTTGTTGGACCTTCATATTTTTCGGTATTTGACAAGAAGAAACGAAGATTATCATCACTGCTGATACAACTACTCCTGGAAAAAAATGATCATCACCACTAAATATTGCACATTCACTTTACACAGCAATAAGAAATTGCTCTTATGATTATTTTTAGAAGAAAATTCTGTACTTGTTATGATGACTTGCTCAGCAAACAAACTCACAAATGACATAGAATACTTTGTAATGTATAATTGAGTTATTTCGAAACAAAATTCAATGCAAAAATTTATATAAAGAAAAATATATCTTAATTTCAGATAAAATACAGTATACCATATTGGTTCGATGTATATTTCAGTTAATCAAATAAATTGAACAATTTAACAAAGTGTTTTAATAATTCAGAAATCTATAATTTGTGCATGCAGTTTTGCATGAAAATAATAGCCATACTGAAATACTTCTTTTTCTTTAAAAAATTTGAACTTTTCGACAACGATAGAAGCTATTAGAGGAACACAAACTCAAAACTTAAATGTTTCGTGCAATTTTGTTAGAATGAGCTAACCACGAAGTATATTCTCTCTAACTCGGTTTTTTTCCATCCCACTAAATTGTCACGAGCTAGAATAACTCAACGCTACAAATAAACGGAACTACTAAATAACAACCATATAAGTAGTAAGTGAGGTAGAGAATAGTTGTTTAGGTGGGCGATATTACGCGCTATACTGCCTGAATTATATTCGCCATTAAAAAATACTGGAGTATTTCTCTTTCGTGAGTTTCAGAGGTTGCCCTTTAAAGAAAAATATATATAATTTCTTACTAGTTGTATTTTCAACACATCACGTAATTAGTCTAATGCAGAGTTTCTCAAACTGTGAGGCTCCCCCTTAGGGGACGTAACAACTCTACATGAGGGACGTGAGACGAAAACAAAATGTTTTTAAAAATAATTATTAAATTACTGAAAGTAAACAATCAAAATACATTCTGGCATAATAAAAAATAAAATACGCATTTACCCTGATATAATACACTTATAAATGTATCAATATTGTCAGTATTGCACTATGTATGTTATATTAATTTAACAGTAATTAGATTAAGTTCAATAATTACCAGTGACCCAAGGGCTGGGCATTTATAAAACTATATACAAAAATTAACACTTATCTTGATAAATTGTACGGTTTATAATTAATCCCTTCACTTCCGATTAAAAGTTAAGCTTATCGTTCTCCAATGCCACAGTTTTCCATGTTGGAGCGCGTATGTAATGTCTTGGGGGGGGGGGGAGAAAAGGAAGAAAAATAAAAGCAAACCCTCTGAAGTAAATAAATCGTTCACAAACACACTATACATCTCAAGTTCCTTTTATTGCATTCCAAAGTTTTCGGAATAGTTTTATGGATAGCAGTGCTTCAGAAAGACGTAGATATACGTCCGGGGCAGTTAACGCTTTGGCTGTTCACCAAAGGTAATTAAGAGGTTTAAGTCGAATTGTAGCTTTAGCGTCAAAGTATGGTTTTATTGAATTCAATGCATTGTTATTGTATGGAAGGGGGCGTGATGAAAATTATGATTCAATATTGGGTCGCAAATAGTGAAAGTTTGAGAAGCACTTGTTTATAACGTTAAATTTAAAAAAGTGAATTTTTGTTATTTTCTGTTTATTATTCTTTCGGGTCTGATTTAACGGTTTCGCAATCCCTGCTGCGTTCGGATCCCCCCCCCCCCGGGAGCTTCAACGGTTAGCGAGATTTCCATCTCAACCAACATAAAGAGGAAGCACCGTTATATATATATATATAAATTTTAAAAACCCGCCTTGGTTGTTTTTACTATTTTAAGGGATAATAGTTGTTCAGAGTATATTGATAACGCGACGATTTTCAGTCTGTTTGCTTTGTCCATGAATATATTTCTTCAAATAGTTATCAGTGTTTAGTAAGCAGTCAATACCAATAAAATGTCGCGCTAACCTTGTTTGATTCCATTAACCATCATGGAACCCAGACATTTCCCAACTTTCTATTTCGCATTCGCAATTTTCAGGTGAATTTACAACTACTTCATTATAAAAACAACGCTATATCAATAAAGTAGCGTAAACATTGAATTCAAAATGCGGAGTTACTTGTGATTTTCATAATTTTTCCATAATACACAATCGATCATGATTTTTTGATTGTATAGCATTTGATTTTGCATTTGAGGTAAGGTAACAAGTTGTGAGCGTGTGCCATCAATGATGAAAACAGTTAAATGTTTTTGTTCAAATCTCCTTTTTCAATATCATTGCGACAGATATACTAGCTTATGCTGATGACATTTGCATTATTGCCCAACAAACAGCACCAACCCTAAAACAGGCATTTATTACATTAGAAGAAAGTGCTAAAAGAATTAACTTATCTGTAAATGAGAGTAAAACTAAATATTTACCAAGTTTAAAGTCCGACTAACAACTTAGTAATCTAGAAATTACCAATTATAAATTTAAAAAGTTAGCTGTGTTATTTATTTGAGAACTGAGATAAATAATAAAAGCAAAAATATGTTTTTTATGCCTTGAAGAGTTATTTAAAATCCAGTTTTCGCAAATTAAGAACTAAATTGCTTCTTTAGAAAAGTCTTATAAGATCTGTACTGACTTATGCATCAGAGAATTGACCATTGACTATACGTGATGAGGAAGCTTTGGGAATTTTCGAGAGAAAGATCTTACGCTGCATTCATGGTGGGATCCAAGTGAATGGATCATGGAGAAGAAGATCTAACTTAGAACTCTACATAATTTACAAACTATCAAATATTGTGAAATTTGTCGAATTACAGAGACTTAAATGGGCTGATCCTCTGGCTAGAATGAATGAAGGTCGTTGCTGCAAGAAAATCTTTCTGGCAAAGCTCATGGGAAATACTCGGGGCAGACCCTCATTAAGATGGATTGACGGTGTCAAAAAAAGACTTAAATATTTTAAGGGTCAAAAACTGGAAAACAGTTGTCAAAAGTAGAGATGCCCGGAAAATACTTCTGGAGAAGGTCAGGGCCCACCCAGGACTGTCGAGTCATTGGAGATGAAGAAGAATGTGGCGGATATATTCTAATACAAACTACATTATATATCCATTTTTCTTAATTTCTTTGTCTTTTTTAAAAAAATAAAACAATTTTTGGAATTTATGGAATGCAGTATGTTAAATCTTAAAAGCCGTTTTGTGGTGAGCCACTTCCATTGAGAAGTGGTCCTGTGGTAACACATGGTCAGTGAATTTATCTTTCTTCGAAAGTTAATACGTACACTAGTGAAATACATACTGCTTTGGAAAATCCTCTCATGTCGAAGGTTTAATATTTGTGAAATAATTACGATGTGAACTATTCCACTACTTCTAAACCATTCTATTCATACAGCATTATTCTTCATCTGTGAATTTTATGTTCAGTAATATCAAATTTCTCAGTTTCGTTTATCAATGAGTCAAAATTTTCATCCATCAGACTGGAATTCGAAACCGAAACTTTTAGGCTTAGAGCACAATTTTCTATGTTCCACTAGTTTAAAGGTTGTGCTTCTACACCGTATGAATTGGAATCTATAAGCTGCATCTTTTTTTCACCAATATCAATACTACCGAAAATCGAGTGTGGCTTAGAATCAAAGACAAAAAAAAAATTCGTTGAATGGAGGAAACCGAACATGATACTGACGGTTAAAGGAATTGCAGGTTTACGTATACATTTAAAAGATTTTAATACAGTTAAAATATATATAAATGAATTTTTCACTTCTTATTAGTTCTCTTTAAAAATATTTTTTAAACTTCGTAAGTATCAGATATCGATAAATCGTTTGAAGCTATTTTTTATTTTTATTTTTTCACAAATCGTGTTGGGAATTTGAGGTGCTGCTTAGAATCGATGGTGGTTTCGATTCGAATAAATACAGTATTTATTAAACATCCGTATTCCTCTGCATTTTTTTTTAAAAAAAGGGTGATTATTAATTATTTTTGTCATCATATTGCTGCTTTTATTGCATAATGAATTATATCAAGTTCTTGGTTACAAAATGAGCAAAAAGCATGTTTATTACAGCAATGTGTTGAAAGTAGTTGACTTATAAAAATAACAGAGCCTCACAACATGTATGACAACTTCATTCAGGTCAGCTGCGTTCCACCAAAGTTCAACTGACATAATATCTTACAGCAAAAAAGATGAAGGACGCTCAAAACCACACCTATAATTAAACTCTCATATTCCTCATCCTATAATTTATATTTTATGCTTCTAAATTTGAGCACGACTGTATTTTGTTTCCTTCATTGTGGTTTTGCATTATCTCCTCCACATATTTTTAATATTAGTATATTTCAAAGTATGCATTTGATGGAAATAAATCTTTCGTTGTAGCTGAGTTTTACAGGAGATTCATTTCCTTTATGAACACAGAATCTCTCCCCCCTCCCTTTAAGAACATCATATTAGGGTTCCCACGAGAAAAAATAACTCCAAATTTAAATGAAATTCATTTTAATGCCTTTTTGTTTTTTTTTATGGTAATTGTTATTTGGGACAACAGCAATTACTAAGTTTATAATGTGAATGAAAATGAAACATGAAAAAAAATAAGTGTAATAAAATATTCTAATTTCTTTATTTGATACACGAGTTCTTTACGAGAGTCGATGATTTAACTAAAAAAACTTAATTTCATTAAAATATTCCATTCCTTTTCAATAAAATCCAATAAATGATATTAATCTTAAATGTGTAAAAAACCCATTTGAGTGAAATACATGGAAGAAATGAAATATCTTAATATCTTGAATGTATTCAAGGCAATATTATCCCTTTGAGACCCAGCACGCACATTTGTGTGCTCGAACATTCCACTCGTTCCAGGGGGGTAGCAAAATTTTTCGTATTATTTTTTCCAGTGTCATTGGGGTCAGTATAGTGTTAATAACCAGAAGAAAGATAAAAATATTTCTGATCTTAAAGGGATAAGAATGTCTAATCCACACAAATATGAAGAAGAATGTCTAATCCACTTTGAGCTGGGTCTCAAAGGGATATAGGATAATCGCTATTATTTAGAAACTGTTTTTTACTATTCTAAATAAGAAGCTTTAGTCATTGGAGAGAGTGTTATGGGATTTTTTTAAAGAAAGAAGCTGTTTCTTGATATTTTTATTACAAGCTCGTATGTATTAGCATAGGCATATAGGAAGGCATGTGTGAGAGAATAAAATTTAACTTGGATGAAATCCGTGTTGCCATTTTTTTTTAATCGCAGTGCATACAACAACAATAACAAAATTTTTCAGAGAACTATTTTAAGAACGTGTAAGAAATCCAAATTTTTAGCTCTCCCTATCACACTTCCCTGACACTTGCAAACTTCTGACTTCAAATCAGAGTTTAAGAATTTTTTAAAGGCATGTTTTGGGTCAAGTTAGACTTCTACATTTGAATAAGTAGAGAATATTTAAGACATTTAATTTAACTTTCTTTATGTCATTAAGTTTCTCAATGTCAAATTGTTTGTACTTAATGATTGCATATTGTATTAAAAGTCACCTGTTTTTGAAGTGAAAACTTCTTTAGCGGCGTTGAGCACTTTTTAGTAGGGGAAAAATTTGGGTTCGCGTCACCGACATGCTCTGACTGGCGCACGCGCAGTGTGCTGTTCGCCTTAGACACTTTTTGAATGGGTGAAATCTCGTGCGTTCGCGTCACCGACATGATTATAGCAAAAATTCTGTAGCTATACAGCTGATGTACAGTGCTGTGTATATTTTATAAGTGAAATTGAATGGATTTAGTGAACAGTTCAATGTGTATATAATGTGCATTGCTCGTTACGATTCCGAGAATGGACAATGCATATCAATGGTCGCCATTTATATTTCGGCTGGAAAATCCTTGGGACAGATACTACAATTTTTATTTGAAAATTTGATAATTTATACAAAAGAAGGTTCAGAAATACTCGAAAAAAGATTTGGCGAAAAATAGGATAATGTACCGATGATTTTAGTGGAGACTTCAAAATAATTTTTCCAGATGATAAAAATCTACCACTATTGAATTTCTAAATGAAACACTTAATTTAAATATGTCCAATGATCGAAAACTCAGTACAACAAAATATAAAACGACGATCGATGCGGTTTTTACGCGATTCTTAGATAAATTTGAATCAAACATTTTCTTTTCTTACTTTAGTTACCATAAGCCTATTGTATCTTTTTAGAACAAAATGAAATAATTGAAAGTACAAAAAGTCTAAGTATTGTTGAAATTCATGATGACAATGATGCAAACAATTAAAATAATGTTAAAAATCAAGTACATTGAAGTTTAAGTAAATACAAATACTATCCATAAATATGATTGTATATTATTTATTATTTCAATTGAATTGTATTTATATTTTGTCATGATCTTGTACAGCCCGTAATATATTTGAATAATAAAAAACCATATAAACATGTGCATATAAGTGTTGCTTGGAGTGTCAATAGATGTGAAAACCAGATTGATGTTGATAATTTTAGTTCAAACATTATGAAATTTCAAATTTTAATATTAAAAGTTCCAAGTTTTCACTTCTATTGGCAGTCTCTATAACTGCCATTTTTTTTTTTATTTATATCTGTTGAATCAATTCAAGTTTACTATTGAATTCAGACAAAAAAAAAAGAAAAAAACCCTTCTCTTTATGAAAAATGCTTTGGAAGAATTTATTGCATTTGTTGAATGGTTCATGTTTTAAGGTTTACGTATTTATAAGATTTTTAGATTTGTGTCTATGCTATTTCACTATTTGAAATGTCTAATTCGTCATTATTTTTAATGCTACGTTTTGTTTGGTTTTTATTTTAACGATCATCTTCTTCCCTCATTTACTTTTCAAAGTTGTTTATGCTAATATAAAGATCTGAAATGAACTACATTGAATCTAACGTTGAGATTTCGACCACGAGCAAAAGTGTTTATTACTCTTCTACTTTCCAGCGACGAGCTGTTGACCTTGACTACAGTATTTTATTTGAACCACCAATCTGCCGTTTAGCAGCCATGACTTGCACGCGTTTCATGACTAGGACGAAAAGGAATTCCTCGTTAAGCACTTTTGTTGTTAACGACATGTAAGATGAAGGGTCACTGCTAACTCAGATATAACAAACCAGAATTCATTATTAATGTGTTAGTTCACATAAACTAGGTTTGCTGCAAATAATACTTACACAACTTCCTACTTTTGACAAATTGAATTATTTTCTTTTGCTTAAACTTCTAAACTGAGGAATTGTGGAATGCTTAGCTTGTGAAAAAAAGTTTAATTTTTTGTCTGTCTTTGTGAGAGTTTGATTACTAAGACCCTAGAACGTGACTCGAGTTTAATTTAAAATATATAAAGCGTAATTTTATATGTATCAGCAAATTGATATTTATAGAATATTCAATCAGACTTTCAACTTTTTTTATCTTTTGAAAAAATTTGCTTCTTATTAAGGAATCAAAAGGGAATTATTAACATTACTTGACATTCCCCCACTTTGAATTTGATAAACATTTAAATGAATACCGAAGTTCATAAATTTTTAAAATTGTTCTTGTGCCATCAAAAGCCTATCTGCGTTAATTTAGAGAAAGATTCTATACTTTTTATTTTCGCCAATCATTGAAAGCAATCTGACTATTTATTTCTTCTTATCTTTGAAGACTTCGGTAGTTAACAGCAGGGCGTATTCTCAACCGCAAACACCATATCAACAACGCAACATTGTATCATTTCGTAGAAGCCCCCCACATGATCATGCCGTGCACGCCTTATTATGTCTCCAGGGTCTGAGAAAGTAGCTAAATAATTATCTAATCTCGAACTTCATATCATGAGTAATCATACTAAGGTCAAAGCAACATTGTAAAAAAAGTACACCGACCCTTGAAAAGTTGTTTATATCTCTCGCACTCCGCATCAAAAAATAATGCTTAAAAAAAAGGCAATAAATATTAAAGAAACGTAATGTTTATTTCTCCAACAAGAAGCGCGAACTTCATCCATTTCGGGAGGAGGTTTTTCCAACCATCCTGGGATTTCCCAACCCCCCTTTTTTATGTGAGGATAGGTGTGGATAATGCTACAATTCATCGAGCCTCGCCCGTTGCTTTTGAAGGTCGCAGTAACTTTTAAAAGTCGAGGACAATTGTTCTTGTTCAATCAGAGCAAAACAAGAAGATAAAAAAATGCCCTGTTACACAAGGATGATATTTTTATACTTCTGGTATTCCCATGAGTTGTAAGATTTTTTTCTCATCTCTCTTGTTTTGACAGATGAATAGTAAAAATGGTCAATGCGAAGTTAATTGATGTTAAACAAGAGCTTTTGTGGATGGAATTTTCATTATGCCGAGTGTGGAATTAAAAACATTGCAAAACCTGATGTTCTTTAGGGGTGGAAAAGTCACTGGGAACACAGTACGATTCAATTGACGAAAATCGCTCAAAAAAATCATATCTAACTTTTTTAGCCTAAAGTATTCTTTTTCTACTTTTCTATAACGTCACAAAATTTGAAAGCTCTAAACTTAAAAAACGTAGAATTATGATAGCTGTTACGTTCGTTTTTATTCACATCCCTATGACAAATCAAAACTTTAAACTTAGTTATCTCAGATAGATAAGATATAACTAGTTTGTCTTCATTTAAAATGCTGAGGTGTTTTTTTTTCTATTCTGCCTAATGCTTTGAATTTTTTTTACCTATTGCTAATAGTACATGCAACAAAAGTTGGTATGCATTTTTGAATTAAAGCAATACTTATTTTTTAAAAAATAATTAAACTCAGAATTTATAAATTTTTTTAGGAATATTCAATATGCATTCATAAAAAGAAGTATAGTACGAATACCAATCATGTTATCGCAAAACCCATACCAACTTTTGTGTTACACATAGTTTGACGTACTTGTAAATAAAGTTTAATACGTGTACGTAAATTTTTGTAGGAGAAGTAGCATGCTAAAATCACTTCATAAATTTTTCTTTAAAAAACTAAATGGCTAGCTTTTTATGAAATTTTGAGCACAGAATCTGTTTTACATAGTATGCACACATAGGAAGTAACCAAGAAAATTTTGAAAATCCTTAAATTAAAATTTTTTGTGTAAATCGTACCATGTCTCCAAACATAAAATAGATCATGTCCCCATGTACCAAAACATAAAATAGACCATGTATTAAAAATATTGTATGACTTTTCTTGACGATTTTTCAATTGAAAGTGGCACCACATTAAAACCGATTCCTCAACAATCTGGTATCTTGAAGGACATTTGAATAGAACAATATATCTAAGACGGCCAATACGATTGAGGTATTCAGTGGAGAACGTTAGCTTAACCTTTTATCTACCGACGATAACTTTAAAGGAACAGCTTACTTTAAAATTACGTAGAATATAGAACCATTTTTACGAATAGTCTGACGCGATATTTAGCAGGAATATTCTCTTTTGAATCCATTCTTCTAAGATATATAGCGGCACGGTTTCTATGATGAGTATTTTAGCGGGGAAGGCGAACAATATAGTTAGTTTTATAGCAGAAATTGCTTTTTCAGTTGGCATTTTGATCGGATTACGAAGATTGTCATTTTTGTCCTGTAAAAATTGTTAATTTCAAAAGGAAAGTTGTGAAGGGTGCTTACGCGTTTCACTAACCTTCTCATAAATTCTATATTTTATTTATTTCAACCAATCTCCACCGGGAGCCAAAAGTGTGATTTATGCAAATGAGATATTTTATATAAGTTCGGGTTTAGCGAGTTCGAAAATGAAATGAAAGGGGGAATGAAATGAAGAGAGAGGAGAATGGAATGAAATGAGAAGTGCCTTTTTAAGTGTAAACGTTGCAAGTAGAGTCTACCGTATGTTGTGGATATAATTAGTTCATGAAAGAACTGTGAGATAACTGAGAAAGAAGCCGCCTATTAAAGGAATCCAATCCAGATATTAAAGAAGCAGCTAGACGAACCTGCCATATCATAAGAAATCAGGTTAGTTTTATTTATCCCAATTAAGTATAAGTGTGTAGCTATAATTGTACGCGTCGATCCGTCGTAGATTCAGATAAGATTCCGTCGTTCGTGATTATTGAATCCTTCTCATTCTCCACTGTGTTTTATTGTTCTTAAAATTGAATAGTATTTGTGTAATCTCTTAATTAAGAAAAGTCAATAAATAAGATTGATTTGTGAAAATAAGTAGTAATTTATTATGAATTCAACACATCCAAATTCAGGTAATAACCGAAGGGGAGATGATAATCTTAGAGGTAGCGATAGGCTACGACAAAGTGTCTTATTTTATTTTTGATGACGACCTTTGCAAGCGATTTGACAGTTTGTTTTAAGAGAACAATGCATAAAATTAATTTTACAGTTGAATATCTTTAATTAATTAATCAGCTCTAACGGATTAAATTTCACAAAGTTAAGTATTTTGTTTTTATATATCCCTTAATTTTCATTGTTGTGATTAAAAAAAATATTGCATGAAAAAAAACTGCAATAAATCATTATGCGGTAAATAAAAGTTTAAAAACCTAAATAACTCCTATTTTTCTCTTCAAATATACGTCATTGTGTTGACTTGAATGCACTAAGGTGCATAAAAAAAAAGCAAAAGTTAATGAAAACTTAAGAAAAGTTGCATTTTTTTCTCCCTTCGATATTTTTAAAAAACCGTATTTCAAGTATTCGCTTGGGGTTTTTCGAATCTTTAAAAAAATATTTAAAATATTTTTAAAAAACAGCAGCAAATGTAATTTCTATAAAAGGTTAGAATTATTCTTTGCTTTTAGACGCCATTCGTTTCACTGAAACAAATACAATAATCTATATTTGTGAAGGAAGAAATTTTAGGCAGAAAGTTAAATATTACGGTCAAGGAAGAAAAAATGGCTAGTACAGATGTGAGAATGAATTATTTAATTTATCCATTCGCGTTTTTAATCGTTACCATGACAGTAAAACCTTCAGGATTACGAACTGTGTCCAGTGATTGAAGACTATTTTACAGCCGAATTAAATAATTATTTTAATTCCATAATGTGATTTTTTTGAAGTACGAGCTGTTAATAAACTTTTTATGTATTGCTGCAATAATTTTATATGACGGTTTTACCATATTTTTTCAACATTTTTATCCATTTTTATGACACATTCTTAAGGTATCCGACTACTTGCGACAACTTTTTTATAAAAAAAATAGAGATAGGGGGATTTTTTTGCTGTTTTTAGGTTTGTTTAGTACATTTTAAGGAAAATATGCTAACATTAAGAAGATAAAAAAAATTATTAATACTATAATGGGAAAGAAAAGTGTAAAAATTTACAAAAAATAACATAAACGCGTCCCATTCTGTATCAAAAGTTTATAAACAAATTTTCAATTTTTCATTTCTCTCTGATGTGTTGCTAAGTTATTCATCCTTAAAATGACCTTCAAAATAAAAGATATTTTAGTTTTTACAAAAACTAGAGCACTTTATCTTAATTATTATCAAATTGCTTAAGAAACAGTGATTATATTCATATAAAGGACTGTAAATTTTGCAATAAAACAGTGATTGATAAATCTGAAGGTTAAAACATTTCTGCTCTCATACAGAACATACACAAAAATATCAGTTAATTATTTTCAAAACTGTTTTAACAATCAAGTAAAACTTATTTTAAAATATAATATCTTGCTTAAAGTAATGGCATCTGCTTTTGCTAAAACACTTGAAATTTTTGTTCTAGCGAACGGAAAATAATAAAATTGGTATTTTTATAAAGCTAATAAAATGGCCTGTAAAATAAAATCATATAAAAGTTCGTCAGTTTTTAGCAAGTTTCACAATTTTAGGGTAGTCGGATATCTTAATGGAAAACATTAACTTTTGCTGTTTCATTTTGTCAATTTACCATTCATCATGAAAATGAGTGCATAGAAATATTTAAATTGTGTAAAATAAACTTTTAAACAATTAGGAAAAAGTTTACATGACTTCATTTAATTTTTTAAAAACAATCATTGAATGAAATCTTATTTATGAAAACTGTGCTATTTCGTCAGATTATATTTTGATTTTAGAGGCTGACACATTCTAAAAGATAAAATTAAAACAATTATCCTTGAAAGAAGTATTAATTAAACATAAAGTGACATAGAACTAAGAAAATAGGGAAATATATGTTGTTCAGTAAAAAAAAAAGAACGAAATATCTTTTTTTAACAGTATATGGAAAAACAGATATTTTTAAGAAAAGGGAAATTTCTTTTTAAATTTTCCATTTTCGTCCCAAATAATTAAAATTCCTCTTTTTCAAATTCTATGTTTGCGTAGCATCCTTATGATCATCAGAAAAAAATATTTTACTGTTACTTTTGTTTGATAATCAAATTTAAATATTTTTTCGCCATAACACATAAAAATTTAATTAAATTTGATAATTATAAAAATATTTAAGAACACTATACGTATTTTTTTGAAATTTACGAGGAAAACTTTTTAAAAGTTTCTATTTTAAATATCATTGATGTTATGAATGGTAAGAAATACAATTAAGATAGAGAAAATAATTTTTATTTGTTTTGATGTCGATAAAATTGGGAATTGTGTTTAGAGTTATAAACTTCCTAAACAATAATGAGCAAGTGGTTTATCTAACTGGTAAAAAATATGTTGTTTTATTTATAATCGTTTTCATTAAAATATGAAAAAAGACAAAATTATACTCGCTGTTTATTTTAATTCATGATTTTGTCCTATTTTCAAACGATATTATTTTGAAAAATACTCCAAGAAATTTAAACAATATCAAGGCTTTAATAGCATTCATGATATGTTTCTTAGATAAATAAAATGAAAACAACACTTACTTATCTTCTTTTTGAATATTTTATGATATATTCAATTATGCAATTTATTGTTGTGTATTTTTTATTGCTGGCGAAACAATTGGTTTCTTAAAAGCGCTGTTCATATTTTCCCGTACACTCTTTTTAGATAAAACTTAACGATTAATAAATAACTATTTTTTACTTTCTGAATAAACATGTTATTCAATTATTTCTTTTTTCGAATTTATTACTTGATGTAGGAAGCAAAATGTTAAACTAACGAGATTCTAAACACTATAATAAAAATATTTTGATTTTTTTAGAAAATCCATAATATTTTTTTCCGAATTTGTATGCCTGTTTAAAAATTCTGTAGTTGTTGTTTTTAATTTTTCATAACTGCTTAATAATAAATACACACACAGAAATCATTTCACTTATAAATATATCAATTGAAGGAAATGACTCCATATATCTTAATTCGCAACTGCTTGTAGTTTTTTATTTTAAAACTGTACCTGTTTTTTTAATGAAAATTATAACAAGCATTTAACTGTTGCATATCCATGCTTTTTAGAAATGTATTTCTTAACGCTTATTGACTGTAAATATTATAATTTTATAAAGATATAAAATTATAATATTTTTTTAAATAATTTTGAGAAAGTTTCGATTTTTTTTATTTTTAAAGATTCGATTCTTTTGAATTTTTCTGTTCTAGTTTAATTTTTTAAATAAATTTTGGTGTTATTTGTTTGTTAGTCATTGAATTGAGTTGAATTACTAGTTACATGCGATCATATCACAATATTATTTTATATGTTTTAAATTACGCAATTGTTTCTTTGTATGGTTGTACATGTATCGTACAAAGCTTCATCTTTTCCTTCGCAGAAAATGTGCCATTGTCTTCACTACAAATAATGTTTAAAAATGAGACGTATAACGTTATAATTTAACAAGACTTATTCCTAAAAATAATATCCTTAAGGAACAGGGAACACATAAAAAAGTTTGAAATATCGAAAACTGTTCCTTAAAAATTACTGTAAGCAATTATATATTATCAGCAACAAAAACGTTCAAATTGAATTATATTTCAGTCATCTAGTGTATTTTTGTGTTTCTCTATATTTCATCGTTTTGTTTACATATTTCTGAAAGGTTTCTCTGGTATCATTTTGTGTACTGAGAATTTAAAGTTCTTCAATGGTTCTTCGTCCTTTTGATTATTATTTTCTAAAAATAAACTTATTTGTGTTGAAATAAAAAGCTCATTGAGAATGAAATTTTACGTGAAAAGCAGAAAGTTTTCAAATGTTTCTTTATAAATTATAAAATAGAGTAAAAGAAAACCACAAATGGACAAATCATTGTGATGATTTTTTTAAAATTTCGCAACTTCATACATATTTTAAGTATATTTTTAAGGGTATTTCCCTGCGAAATTAGTTTTATTCGCCTAAATATTTTAGAATTTTATGACATAAAATAAGACTTAATGCTTTAAGTCTTGCATTATATCTCAAAATGTTAAAATATTTAGTTTATTTTCCATCTTCACAAAATGTTAGGAATAACATTTTTTCAATAAATCTTCTTTAACGTCTTAAGAACCTAGGCTGAAGCCATAATATAAAGTTTCCAATGTTTTTAAAAAATAAACTGATGCATGCTAATTCCTTATCTGCCGATTAAAAGTTACGCGATCCTTTCTCCAGTGCTACCTTACATTTCAGAAAGACGTATATATACGTCCGGGTATTTAACACACCGGTTGAACGATACTTATACACACGCCGATGGCAGTTTAAGGGTTAATATTTTTACTCAACTTGTATATGCATATAACACACAGTATCCTTTTAATTCCTAAATTTTCAATGCACAATTCACTTTTTATTTTAATATGCCAAATTAGAAATGAAATATGGAAACACTTTATTAAAAGAAAAAAATGAATTGTGTGTGTGTGTGTGTGTGTTTTTTTTTTTTACAGAGGTTAACTTAATGATAAAATATGACGTTTGTCACAAACTAGTGAAGTCAAAATATGATATGAATGCTAATTTTTTTGCTGGAAAATACGCTCTGAATTTGAATCTTAGACTATAACACTGTTAAAAAGTTCCATGCATTGTTTTTTTTAAATATCAAGGAAAGTCAAGATTTGTCTACGAATTATGTGCCAAGGATAATATCAACATTATTTATACACATTCTTACTGAAAAAAAAATGTTTTAAGCTGTAATGGCTACTTTAAATATAATTCGCTTAAACAATTAACAATGCAGTTAAGTTCTTTTTAAAGACGCTTATGCAGTAATTCAAAGCTTTGCTGTTTATTACTAACAATTAACTGTATAAACAACATATAATTTTAACTCTTTAAATAAGAGAATCTTTGAATGGGTCATTATTTAAAAAAGTCCTATTCTCTGTGAAGTCCGAAGACAACTTTTTAAAAAAAAATCTGCCAAAAAAAAAAACAAAAAAAAAACTGTCAATGTGAGAATCTTTTGTACCTTTGGTAATTTTTATGTAACTGAGTTGACACGTAGCATAAATAAAAAAAATAGTTTAGGGGAAAATGTAATGTAAGAAACAGAAAAGGAAATATCAGAGTGAAAATCGGTAGAGAACAAAGATCTTTTGCTTTGTTGTTGTGTCCTTCCCTCAGGGGAAGGAATGAAAGTTGCCATTGCCTGTGAGACACAGGTTGGACTTCTTAACGATAGATGGCGACACCACCTATCTCCACCTCCACAATTTTGGCATGGAACTGAAGGGGAGGGAAATATTCTCCAGCCCCCTGCACTCGTGGTTTCTGCTGTGACTGCCCACAAGACTTTCGGACCCACTGATTTAACGAGCACGTACTCCGTCTATACTCGGTGGTATTTAGTGGCATCGAACCCAGGCCCTCGGGTCTGGAGTCCGATGCTCTAACCACTAGGCTACCCACGGACCTGATCTTTTGCTTTAAATCTATGAAACAGGCCATTCTAAAAATTTTAAGAACTTGACTCGAAATGGAATTTTTTTTATCAGAATTGCGCTTAATTACTTTTAAGCTTATATCTTTTCCACTTTGATAAAAATTGAGGTAAAGAAAAGTACATAACAGAAACATAGAAATAATATTAGTTTCAAGTAACGTAACAGTGAGACTTTTTCATTTGCAGTTTCTGCAGAGGAAAACACAAAAAAAGTGAATAATTCAAATTTTTATAAGTTAAATGATAATTTTGTCATTCTCTGTGTAAACATAATATTAAAATAATAAATTTATTATCTATTCATTATTTTGAATAAAAATGTTTATGATGAGAGTTTTTTCCCATTTTTTTCCATATTAAACATTACAACAGCTTAAGACAATTTTATTAAGTTTACATAAATCGAATATTTTTATTTAATGTTCCAAACAATTCCAAGTGTTATTTCTAACAAATATTTTGTTGATTGAAGATACTTCCATTAAGGCAAATTTAATTGTCGGCACTAATATTAATAATTTACATATTTCAGTTAAGAATGTGTCGGTTCTATCTGCGCTCCTGAAACTAATAATCCTTTTGGGGAATTTCTGGCCTTTAAAAATTATTTTATTATAAAACTTCTATTCAAAGAAGAAGACGTGCTTATGTAAATTAAGAGCACTATATATACTCTAGGTTTTTAGGTTAGAATAAGAGAGATATATTAGATTGCTAGCGTGGCAGAGATTCATCAAATTGAATGAGAATCGTGGATATGCATTATTTAATAATTGAATTACTTAAGGTGACGAATTGTCACTGGAAATTGAATCTAGATTAAATAGCTAAGAAATCAGAGCTATTACCTTGAGCGAGTGTATTTAATTTTTAAGTCTTCTCATATCTCGCGTATCTCGTTAATTGTCTCCATAGTTATTAATTGGGTGCTTCTCTTAGCATTGATCGATTGCATTTGAGTTGTGGTTAATATTGTGAATAAATTAGATTGTTTCTTGAAATATGGCTAATCTTCCTTCCAATCTTCTCATCACTTTAGGCGCGCAGGCAAGACCATTACAGGTTGTCTTCGCATAATGTTGAAGAATAGGATAATTTCGGAAATATTGTTCAGATTGAAAACTACTGAGGCATTGGTATTAAATTATAACCTCGTTATCCTGTAGGATGCATTATATTTTCCATATATATTCTCAATATTCTCAATTATAGAGAGATAAATCTCAATAATCATTAAAACTGAAGGGGAAAAAAAATCGAAATTGTAATATAACCAGACGTAAGATTTTAGAAAAGACATTTTTTGAAATTATAAAAATAGGACAGCTCTTATATATAAAATAATTTATATTAAAGTGGGGTTGAACACATGTTTTCTGGTTATTCACAACCTGCCCCTTTTCTATTAATAATACTGAGCAAAATCCTGTTGAAAATAAGGGATAGAATATCGAAATCCATGAGAAGAAAAAGGAAACATACCTATAAAAATTACATTTAAAAATGCATAATATATATATGTATATATATATATATATATATGTGTGTGTGTGTGTGTGTGTGTGTGTATGTATTAATTTAACCGTTTTTGCTGGTATAAAATATGTTCTATACATCCTCATTGCTTATACTGTAATGGTTACTGGATTTTACACTTTACAAGCTAAAGCCAAAAAACTGTAGTGTAAACATTCGTATTAGAAAAAAACCCTTAATTTATGTAAAGAATGGAATATTTTTATTTCTACAAATATGTTCCAAATTTGTGTTTGAACTCAGAAATCAAACGAAAATGTAACCATAAAAAATATCATGAACACATTTCATGCTTCCAGTTAAGCAAGTAATCATTTTTTTCCTTACAAATATTGCCGCTACTTATATTACAAGTCTTATTCCATAGCTATTTATAGGGCTTAAGTCATTTCGTATAATCAAGTCTTGAACTGCGTCAAAATTACACTCAATTTACTATATATTTTATCACATTTTTTTTAAATGTTCGTCTATTCAAATCACTAACACGATCATATCGAAGTAATTTTAGAACAGTATAATCTAATTTTTATGTGTTCACTTAAGTTCCATTTCATTGCTCTATTTTTAAAAGTGGATTTATCTTCTTGTATTCTCTCAATCCATGCTTCAATATATCGGAAGAAAAAAGGCTCTATTTTTATCATTTGTTATGAATTTCCTGTCTTCTTGGACGAAAATAAATCATCTGGGATCTTTTTGTTATGAGGAACAAAGATTTCCCCCCTTTTCGTTTTAATAAAAAATGTTAAAATCAATAAAAGTTCAGCAACGAGAAGATAAATTCTTCCTGCTAAACGAGTAAAGAAAAAAAAATGAAATCGGAGAAAAATACATCCCTATCATCTTCCGGGTCCAAATATTGTTGAGTATCTATCTCTTCTGTCTGGAGTTATCAAAGCGCTTCTGGATCATCTTCCACGCCTTCGCGTAGCCGAAGAGGTAAGTATAGTGAAGATCTGTCATAAAGACAGAGAGAGCGAGAGAAAGCAGAGACTGCAAAAGAAATGAAGAAAGAAAGAGACGGCCTAGAAAAGGGCGTCCGGTTGCGTTCCGGTTTATCAGGTCCGGCAAACGAAGGTCACCAAAACTAGGCCGATTTCTTTCCTCAGCAGTCAACAGATTTCTTTTCTTTCTTCTTTCTTTCCCTAATCAACCCTCCTTCCCCCCTCCCCTCACTTTCCTTTCTCCACTTTCAAGCTCAAGTGAGATCATTTGAAGAGAATTCGCAACTGATGCCATCGCGCAGAGTGTGTGAGAAAAAAAAAAGAATTAAAAAAAAGTAGGCGAAAACTGAAACTAGAAACTAGTTTGTTTTTAATTTTTCGTCTGAAAATGCCAAACGATATTTTTCAAATTGCGTACGCGCGTGCAGCGAAAAGGAATGGCACTAAACAGGCCTCGCGCATGGCGTTTTTATCAGAACTTCTCAGCAACCTTGCAAGGCTATCGTCTGAAAAGAATAGGAATTTAGTGTTTATTTTGAGTTCCATTTGAATGGTAAACAGGCACGTGTTTCTTTCTTTTTTCAAATGGCGAGATAAAAACTTCGCTCTTTTGTTATATAAATGTTTCTTCGGGTTTGTGATTTCGTGCTTTATAATTATTTTGCTCTTGCCAATTGTCGCTTTTATCAAATGTTGCGGATTTTACTGACGAACATTCTTTTTTGTTGTTGATTAAAGTGTATTTGGAACCTTTGGTACTTTCTTTTCCTTCAATCATTTATAGCAGCGGTTCTTAAACTTTCCATCTCCGCGAACCCCCTTTATGTATCAAACAGGCGTCTCGGACCCCCAAAATTTTATGAACACCCCTTGCTGACATTAAATTCTTGATCGAAAAACATGTTCTAATAGAATTTTTTCGTTTGGTAAATTTAGTGACCAATAAACTAGGAAGGTACATCTTTCAGCTTTTCCATGAGGCCTTTCACAGTCTGTAAAAGAGGAAATCTTAATGTTATATGAGAAAGTCCGTGGACTCTCTAGAAAAGCGTTGGGAACCCCCAGGGGTCCACGGACCACGATTTAAGAACCACTGCTTTTAAAGGTTATTTCATTCTAGAAATAATGTGTTAAAACACTTTTGGGATTGAGAATGATTGTAAAAAAAATTTATTTAGCTTATTATCTAAACCTAATTTGATTTTTAGATTTTTTGTGTGGGAAACATGTTTCTCCGGCTCTCGGTGGGCATAATAACGCTTACTGTGAGCTATTATTCTTTTTATATCGCATTTCATGATATTCATAAAATATCAATTACAAATACTAAAATCTCCCAAAAAACTGATATAATTTGTATTCAAATGTGCTTAAGACTTAAAACTTGTTACTTTTCATGAAATTTCAGAAAACATTGATCACAACACATAATGCACATTTCAAGGTGTACAAATGTTTCTTGTCTTTTCATGTGTTTTAGTAGAGCACAATGGCAACGTCTACACATTTTTCTTTCTTCTTTTTCAAGTAGGCATATAATCACGGGCATAGTCAATTGCATGTCATTTGCAACTGTTTGCTCGTTCCTCAGGAAACTTACATATCGTCCTTTGCGTTTACGACTAGAGAACTCAGAAGTGCTAGCATCCCAAATAATAGATTGTAAAAACAGCTTACCATGGACATTTAAAAAATATAATGATGTAGGCCATAAGTATACTTACCAAGGCCTTAAAAATAATTAAGAAAGAAATGCAAAGAAAAATGGCACGAAATTTGTGTTGATATTTAAAACTAGGTTATGTTTAGATTTAAGTCGTATTAGATCATCGTGCTGTTTGTAAGACTAACACAGCTATTTAACCTCTGATTTTACACTATTTGTAAATATCAGTACGTTGTAAGCATATATATATATATATATATATAAAATAAAGAAACCGTTTATATGGGGATAAGCATTTATTTACTGGGATTTTCCTATTTCGGTCATTTATACAACACTTATACAATCGGAAATTGAAAAATAAAGCCCACAGGTTATAAAATTATACTTGGAAATTAAACAAAAAATAAATCTGACTATAACTTATGAAAATTCTGATTAGAAAATTTTTTAAAAAGAATTATACAGATAAAAGGAGCTGTAAATTTCTATTTATATTTAAAGTAAGCTTGCGTTTCAATTAAATAACTGTTTATAAATAAGAAAAAAAAATTTCAACCCCTGATCCTGGATTGTTTTAAAAAATAAGTGCATTTTAAAAATACTTTATGTATGTATATGTAAGAATAATCACATCTTTCGGCCATTCCGATTCTTCTCTTTCAGTAATTATTGTAGTTATTTGAATAATTATTCTTCAAATGTTCAGTAATTTGAAAATAAAGTATAATTATCAGATTATTTTAAGAAATGAGAGTAAAAAAATTAATCTTCTAGTGCTTCTAGTTAATTTTAAATTTTCCATTGTATATTTTGTTCGATATGTATATTTTATTGAACAATAGGATGTTATGATTTATTTTTTATTGCATGTAAGACAAAAATATTCAGTGAAAAAAAAACAAGCATTTTTTTATAAAAGGAAAACAGACTACCTGTGTTATGATAAATTTACATCTATGCATTTGTTTAATAGCTCATTTTTTATATTTTAAAAAGAATTTGGAGTGCAATCAGGTAGTCACTCAAGTCCAGGAACCGTAATTGTTTCTCAAAAGTAGTAATTATTAAAATTAAATTTCAAAACAATACAAATGAAATTGTTTGCAAAAATAATTACAGATGACAATTTAATACATTACTCAATGCATTTGGTTTCTGGATATTAATAAAAAGCTATTTATTATTTAAATCTAAAAAAAGGAAAACAATAATAATAATAATAATTAACGTGTCAGGATTTTTTTAAGATTTATTTATAAGTAGGAAAATGAAATGAAATGAAATAAATGTATTGTTCTAATACACTATCTCCATACCATTTCATTTCCTATTCTTTTTTCCAGTTGTTTTAAAAACTTTAATCTATTAAAAAATTCTACAGCACGTAACAACAATTTTAAAAAAAATTCTATGAGACAATACAAGTTGTTTGTTAATTTACATAAAAAAGTTCTTTTTGAAGGTTAATTCTTATTTACAAACATTTAAAATTAGAATTTGGACTATTATAAATAATCAGAACATTATAGATCAATCATAACTAAAGCTTGATTCATCTCCTTGACAAAAACAATCGAAGAAAAACAATCAAAGTAATCAATAATTATAAAACGAATGTAAACAATTAAAATAATTTTTATTCATCTAACATACAAAAGTATTTTTTATTCGTATGTATTAAAAGCTTTATTATTATTATTTTGACGACTGCACTTGATGCTTTGTTTTAAAGGCATTAAACGCATAATGCTATTTACAACATCAATGCGTTAACATACTGAATGCGAAAGAATGAAAAAGAGGATGTCATGTGACATCGACGGAATCAAAGTTCTTTACACGGTGCTCGATCTACACTTACCGAAACAAAAAATACAAAGAAACGCAAACGATTATGTATGTTTAAGAGACAAGTATAACCTACAAGTATGCAAGTATTGTTGTTGTTGTTTCCTTCCCTCAGGGAAGGAATGAAAGTTGCCATTGCCTGTGAGACAGATTGGACTTCTTAACGATAGATCGCGACACCACCTATCTCCACCTCCACAATTTTGGCATGGAACTGAAGGGGAGGGAAATATTCTCCAGCCCCGGCACTCGTGGTTTCTGCTGCGTCCGCCCACAAGACTTTCGGACCCACTGATTTAACGAGCACGACTCCGTCTATACTCGGTGGTATTTAGTGGCATCGGGCATCGAACCCAGGCCCTCGGGTCTGGAGTCCGATGCTCTAATCACTAGGCTACCACTAGCCTTATATGCAAGTATTATTAGAAGTATGCAAATATATTTTTTTAAAAAAATTAAGACGTTTTCATGAAATTGAGATGTTTCAAGTGAATTAATTCAAACAAATTCTTAAAGCTCGAAATTGAGTAATGTATTCAACTCACAGTAATATTTAGTACTAGTCAGTGGCGTAACGTACACCCTCGCCATCCCCGCATTGCGGGGGGCCCAGAGACTCTAGAGGATCAAAAGCTTGACTGACACTAAGTATATATTTGGGCTTAGGGCCCCAAACCTGAGTTTGCAGGGGGGTCCTAATATTCTCAGTTTTGCCACTAGTTCTAGTATCAAACATTACTAATAGTAATTGGTCGTTGGTACTAGCAATACAAAACTATTTCTTTTCTTGTTTCAAAGTATTTTATTTTCAGAAACGAAGCTAGAATGTTAGAATTATGTGAATCAATATTTCTAAGAAGATCTAATTGATATGCGTTTACTTGTCAAGAGGTTACATTATTTGTTTGCTCACACTCTATAGTCTATCTGCACAATAAAAAAAACCATACAATAGTTATGGTGCACACGTATGATGGGGTGTATCAGTGTAGTAAAGCCTTAAAGAGATTACAAAATGGGTTATTATGCGAGTGTAATACTCTTTTGCACTGACACAGCTTTTAAAACGTGATTTCAAATTAAAGGTAGTTAATGAATCTTTGAAGCAGTCAATTATTCCTCAAGCAGCGTTGTTCTCAGATTCTGAATGGTTATTGTAGGGGAAAGGCGAGTTACAATTTCTCTTTCTAGATAGTACAAAATAGCTGTACAGAGTCCAGATCTGGAAATTTGGCAAGTTTACTCATCCTTCTAATATTTTCACTTTACAAAAGCTTAGTTGTCTGATGATCCCTATACATATGAGCATTGCCATCCATACAGTCAGTGGCGTAACGTACGCCCTCGCAACCCCCATATCGCTGGGGGGGCAGGATTCTAAGGGGCCTAAGCCTGATGTTATGGTTTTGCAATCTTTTGTATGATCCAAAAACCTGACTATGCAGGGAGGGGTCACAATATTCTCCATTACGCCACTGCATTAAGTTGAAAATGCCTCTTAAAGGGAAGAGAAGATAAATATCGCTACAAGATTTCCTCTTTATAATTCACAACAGTCACAGAGCATTTGACAAAAAATATGAAGATTTGTATGCTCATTCAAGATCCTTGCCCAAATCATCAAACATTTGTTTCTGTGCCGGTTTCTTTTTCGGAAGCCAGAGGACATGTAACTTTAAGCTACACTCGACTACATCAACGTCTCCTACAATCTGCACATCACACTAATATGCCTCAAGTCTCAAAGTCTCATTCCTCTATATGACTAACTTTGGTGGTTACTAATTTTAAGTTTTTGCTTTTGAATTTCACTGAATCATCAAAAGACATACAATAAACACGAAAGTCGTCTAAATTCGCAAGCGAACACAATGCACAAACCAAACATTTTCCTCTAAGTACACAGCCTTTAAACATGACCTAACGAAATCATCACTCGAAATTTGTATCTTTGTTAAAAAGCTTTTACCTTTCGTTCATTAGCTTTTGAGAAATTTAACTAAATTTGAAATTTAACTGCAACTTTACTCTTAGTTTTGAGCACCAGGGGATATGTATAATATACTTACAATTAGATGGGTGTTTTTTAACTTTAATACACACAATTACTGCGCTATGAACGGCTTTTCAAATAAATAGTTCAATTGTTTTCAACAATGATTAAAAGCCTTTGAAATTTTTATTTTGAAACACTTCTGGTCTCAAAATCCCGTAGTAAAACAAAACATGTATTAGAGTACCACTTTATAACGATTATTGCTTGTTCAAGAAATCAAAAACACTGAAAGTATTTGTAGTGTTTTTCATCGCATTGACAACAAAACATTTCAAGAATGAGAATTTAATGCTTTTTTGTCAATTATTTTAGCTACCTAGAAGTAATTGGATATCCACATGCAAGTGAGGTGTGTGCAATGTGTTACACCGCCGTAATAACATTATAATCATTCATATGGACGATGACATCACAACTATCACAACAATAGTCAAATCATTTCCGACATTGCAAGTGAGTTGATGTACCCTAAATCAACAGTGGCTTACATGATTCGTAAGTGGAAGGTGAACGATGACTGTCCGAGCTTACCCCGCCTTGCAATCCCCTGAAACCACGTATTCAAGACAAAACTCTCTGTAAGAATCACAAAGCACTGAGGATCCACAACTGCAAGCAGTTTCAATAGATATTCGGAATTGTTGTTTCAATTAATACCATTCATAAGGAAGCTCATCTCCTCGATTATCATGAGCAACCACTTGTCATGCCACCACTTTCAACCCTTTGATCACCAACAGCGTCTCTCAGCTGACGTGGTGGAAAGATCGGTGACAGAATACTGAAGAATAGTACAAACAGGCCTCTCTGGAGTGCAGAATAAAGATTCAACCTTTTCCACTTTGATGGTAGGGTCTGGGTTTGGCATATGCCTCAACGTTTATGGAAAGTTCTTAATAAGACCAGTAACCTGGCACGCTCAACGCCCGAGATCTACTGCACCATTCTATATGGCTATATTCTTTCTAAGTTGGGGCAGTTTTACAGGATGGATCATTGCTTCTTCCGGGACGACAACATCAGCTGTCATGTTGCGAGGTCTACCATGTCTTGGTATGAGGACAATGATGTTCAGCAATTGAACTGTCAGGCCCAAATCCCGGATCTTAATCCTATCGAGCACCTACGATGAGATCATGATCATCTACTGAAGGGATACACCTGCCGTCCAAAATCAATGGGTGAATTGAGCTGTCTTCTCCCAAATCAGTGGAAGAAAACACCGACTGCAGTCATAAAATGATTGGTGAAAAATATGTCCCTATAAGTGTTGCCGTTGTAACTGTTCTTGCGGATGGTCCATCAACCAATCGGTAGCAAGTAAAAATCTTTTTTTCCTATCCCATATGTTCAATTACTTTGTAATATAAAATGTACAGTTGAGTTTTTAAAATTTTTTTACTTCACAAGATGAGTGATTCTGTAATGTTGTCGTTGTATCAAATGTTTCTGGATATCTGTATTTTTGACCTACCCAAAGCATTTATCTCAATCAATATTCTTCATAATTTTGAGCCATGGTTAGAGGATGAGATTAATACCTAAGCTGTGTGCATGTATATGTGGCAATAGACTATTCCCACTAAAACATAAAATTTGAATATACTGACCCAAAAGATGTTTTATATAGCCTTCGTTCTAAGTTCAATACAAATACTTAAGGAATAGAAAACATAACATTTTCAGTTTTGTTTTTGTTTTCATGTTATTTCAAGTAGCTAAAATGTATAGCTATTACTGTTCAATATATATATAAAAAACAGCATGCTGAATTGCACAGTTTACTTGATTTATACACGAAATTTTAATTAGAATTTTACTTGAGTATTCTAATTAAGCTCAAATGAACTTCTAAGAGTTTTTAAAGTTTTGACATCGTACAGGAATTCTTAATGCATGCTTCGATTTGTTTTGACATATCGAGTTTAAAGTTCATTAAAAAACCAGAGAGAAGGTATAATGCACTCTTAAAAATGAACTCCTTCATTCGACGATCGGCTGAAACTGGAGTACCTCAACAACAAAAAATTATACATTGTTTATGAAAGCAAAAGAGAACATGGAAAGTAAGTTGAAATTATTATATGCCAAAGTTTATCACGACTCCCCATTCTTATATTTCCTGAGTTGAAGAAAATGTTGTTCTAATTTGCATTTTGTTTTGGATTTGTTTCAGCGTTTTCTATTCACGGCACAATTAGTCTAGGCGTTTTGAATTTTTATTGAAAAATTGTATAGCTTGAAGTAATTGCTGCATTACTGTCTAGATGCATACTTAATAATAGGTCATCCAAATAAAAACATTTTAATATTTCTTCTACCTAATTTTAGTTTTGAAACAACTGAAACTAGAATGCTATACAACATGATCAAACACTAAATATTGTTCGTAGAACGATATGAATTGTAGTATGAGTTTTAAGTATAACTTTTAATTTAGAACGAAACTGTTGTATATTCGATCATTTTAAATAAAAAACAAAACTCTCTCTTTCTGTATTTTTTTATTTGCATTCAATGAGGCATTTGTAAATATTTTCACACATCACGAAGTTTTGAATCATTTATTTATTATAAATGTATCTTTAAGCTTTTAGATTTAATCAAAAGACTTGCGCTTTGTTGAGACTATTGTATTGTGCTTGTATGTGTAGTAGAAAAAATTCATGGGAAAAAATATACATAATTATTTTGTTTTCTTAGAATAGTCTCTAATTTCCATAATAAAATAAAAATGGGATATTTGAATAAATTATCCCATGCACAGTGTGTTCACAAATGAAAGAAATTTACATGGAAAAAGTTGGTGCAATATAATACAATAATTCATCACACATCTAAATATCACACGTTTTTTAATATACTTCACTTATTTATGCTTAATCGTTTAGAGCAGTGTCCCCCCCCCCCTCAGTCTATGGACTGATACCGTGCCGCCCAGGAAATGTTAAATTGTTTCTATTTTATTTATTATGGTGCATTTCTCTCGGGTTTGTGTGACTTTCCACGAATTCATTTTATATTCCATGTTAAATCGTTATATATTCATTTTTTGGTGTTATTGCATTTTATTCTGAAGGCATATTTAAATACCATTAAACCAAAACTATTAAATCAAAACAATCTAGAAGTATAAGCAATCCACGTTGCCCCTCCCCCTCCTCAACGGGCCGCGGTAAAATTATCAAACGTTGACCGAGCCGCGGTGATAAAAAAGATTAGGGAGCATTGATTTATATATAGAGAGAACAGCACTGGCGTAGCAAGTTCTGAGTGGGCCCTGTAACAAAATTTCTTCGGAGCCCCTTTTTTAGATATGAAAACCTTGTTAGTGGGGCTGTAGTTATACGTGTTGGAGCCCCTGTTGCTTGGGGGCCCCGTATCATTGATACGGCTGGCGATAGCTACACCCCTGGAGCACAGGTTTCCAAAGTGATTCCTACAGGCACCTAGGGGCTCTTGGGACTGCTGAGAGGGCTCATGGAAAATTAAAACGAATCTGGGACAACATTAAAGGGCCCGAAAAAGGTTTTATATAAAGGGAAATATTTGTAAACCCTTTCCCTTTGACGTGTTAAAAATTAAGTGTAAACTTTAAAAATGTTTGAATAAAAGTTTATAGATACAGGTTCTAAAAGAACAACTAATGACAAGCGTCACACGGTTGAAGTTGGGCCAATTGTAGGTGCAACCGTCTATACCAGTGTTTCTTAAACTTTCGATCCCCACTGCCCCCCCTTCACAGTGACGTAACGTAGATCTCCTCATTGCGGGGGTACCTAGGATTGACTGATGCCAAGTACGCACCCTTTGCAAGATCCGACTTGGGGCATAAAACCTGAATTTGCAGGGTGGCCCTCATATTCTCCTTTACGCCACTGTCCCTTCATGTATCATTCTGACATCGCAGACCCCCCAAGATTTTGAACACCTTTCCCTGACTCCCAACACAGGGCTGAGTGATTGAAATGTTCCTTAATAATCCTAAAACTTCATGTTGTACTTTTACATACTTTTTAACACTTAACGTTTCCTTTACGAAAACAGGAAACATCTAATTAAAAAAGTTACGTTGCAATTATGGTCATGTAGTTGCAAACAATAAAAAAACCGAATTAATATTCTCGATTGAAATGCTTGTTCTAGAAGAGTTTTTCCATGGGGACAGTTTAGTGATCTAGTCTAAGTGGCCCATCTTTCAATTTTTCCACTGGGCCTTTCAGAGACTGTAAAAGAGGAAAAGAACATTTCATGAGAGACCTAGTATTAATTTATGTATTATACAAATAACTATCTCGTCGGCTTATCCATCTCATTGGGAAAAAATATTACAATTTGTATAAGTAACTACTTCCGGTATCACACTGTGGAATTTATACTTTATTTCTACGTCCCCATTTATCATTCACGACAAGCTTAATTTATAATTTTTCTATTATGCTTGAAATATTTATTTCACTTGGCGGCTCATGGCCAAATTTTTGGCATAAAAGGGGGTTCATGATCACACTAAATTTGGGTAAGTGAGTGAATATTAACGTCGCACTGTTAAGCCTGCTACACGAGAGCTTTTGGCGACGGACCTCTTAATTTTAAACCAGTGATTCCCAAAGTGGTCTATGACGGCATTCGAGGGTCCACGTGAGCAGAAAAATAGTTGGGAGTCCATGAGTTGTAAATAAGGGTCTACGATGTGACTCTCGATGCGTAGATCATGACTTGAATTTTAAAGAAAATTTAATCAAGTAAAATATAA
>BMAO01038428.1:196274-239199 GCA_019973975.1 Trichonephila clavata
CGGCCAAGTTACAAGGACGACACCTGAGCTGGCACCCCTACCAACGGGAGGACGTTTGAGCTCTCGACAGATTAAACGTTCATCGCTTTAGTGGCACAGGGCTCGAACTCATGACATACCAGCTACGATCCGATACCTTGACACTTGGCTACCGCGGCCACCACTGAACTTAAGACTAACTGGCTTAGTTTTATCAGACGATTTTATATTTTAGTTGGTAACTTAAAATTCTTTTCATAATACTTTTTTATTTTAAAATTCGAATTTGGATTTATTTTTATAATTTCGATCGCACAATGGACTATTACTATAAATGTAAAGCCGAATGTTTGAACTGCATACCTTTCTAATTTCCAAATCTGCCAAGTGAGAATGGAGTCAAATTGAACGTAAGGAATGCCTACATTTTAAATTTTTCTACATTATGAAGACTGCAGAGAATCCTAAACTTGAACACATGACATGTAAGCCAATAGTCTATTGTTTTACAAATAAGACCACAGCCCATTATACAGATTTTACTCTAGATTGTATTGGTCACAGTTTATTCAGATAACAATATACGGAGTTTTTTTTTTGGAAGACAGAGTATTACTTCTTAGTTAGATGAAGAACTATTTTATAGAGAAAAAAGATACATTGTGTACACACACACACAAAAGTGTATTATGTGGCAAACATCACGATTATATTCAAAGGTAGATATTCTGAACGAATAATAGAGTTGCTCTAATTTGCTTTTTGTAACAGTTTTTGTACTTTTTAGTTTTTGAACAATCGATCCGTGTGTTTAATTTGGAAAGCAAAAGGTTTATATTTTGCTTACGAATACTAAAACACACGAAATAGAAGTCAAACGCTTTGAATTTTATGTTGACGATTAATATGACTGACATTATTCAAAATATATCCCGATCAAAAATTATTTTGCTCTAATTTGTACATAGAATGAAATGTGTTTTTGTCGTTTTCTTGTTGAATAGTCAAAACTTGTCTTTTTTTTAAGTATGTTGAAAATTTACGCTGCTGATTTAGTATAATTAAGAAATTAATGCTTTAGTATTTATCAATACGGTTCAGTAAATGGTGGGAAAATTCTTATAAAAACAACTTTTTGAAGAAACATTTCTAATTGTAGAAACCATTAAATAATTTGAAATTTTTCCAATTTGACAGGTTAAAATTTTATTTTTTGTTCATAATATCAACTGGTGATAAAATATATCGCAAATATATTTATAATAATGTTATAAAAGTTGGGTTCAAGTATATAGGGGAAAAAAGAATTAGTAAATGGAATAAAATAAGGTTTTGCGAGTATTTTATTCAAAAATAATTAGTATTTATGCTCGTTATTTCATTTAATTTTATCTTCAAATTCTAAATCAAACATAATATACCCTAAAATGGACTTTTGCGTTTCGTCGGTGCAAATCTCGCGAAGTTGGCGTTATTTTACGACAACACACAATATACACCTAAAAATATAGTTCTCGTTGGCTTTTTATCCATTTTTTATGTATTATGTAAAAGATGTAACTGATCAGAAAAGTCCAAAACATTTTGAAAATGTAGTGGTAAAAGGTTGCCAGTGGAAATATTCCGTTTGGCGTCAGTTGTATCATTGATGGCTACTTTATCGCTTGTGCTGGCGAAACGGAAAAGTACCCGTAAAATTATAAGTGCTATAATATACAAAACAATGCTTCTTTAATTTCCGCAAAAAAGTTATTTGAATTTCTTACAACAATTAATTATTAAATTTTTTTAATGAACTGAACCTAGAGTTACACAAAAACTTCTGTGCAATACTTTTTCCTAGAAAATTCCGAGTGAGATCTAAAAGGATTCTATAAAATATCCACTTATATTATTATTATTATTATTGTATTTTTCATGGAATAATTATTCTGAAGTTCTAAATTTCTGTAAAATATTCACACACAAAGCATTAGAAATATTACTTTATAAATATCTTCTTTACTATTTATTACTAGCAATTTTCACAAGGAACAATACCTTTTTCGAATTTTTTAAATACTCATTTTCATTTTTGTGAAGGAAATTATTCGTTATTACAAAAAAAAGTAAATCGTTTTTACTAAAAGAAATGTTTCACGCGTTCTTTTTTTGTTTTGTAAAATACGATTTGATATTCTGCGTTTATTTATCGAAATACAAACAATAAAATTCGAATTATTACGGAATGAATTATAAAGTAAGGCTGTAATTTATAAATAAATGTTTCATCATTAACTGAGCAAACAAAGCACAATTTCAATTTTTAACGGTACGCGATCTGTTTTGATTGGGCCATTATTTAAAAAAAAAAAAATCTTGGCATTGTTTTTTAAATACCGAGAAAAGTCAAGATTTATCTATGATTCGTTTACCAAGAGAATTATCACAACATTACTCATATATATTCTTAATGAACATAAATGTTTTAAACTGTAATTACTACGTTAGGTGTAATTCGTTAAAACAGTTAACAATGAGAGAAGTTGAGTTCTTTCACAAAAGATGACGTATCTTTATAGAAATTCGAGCTTTATGTTTATTACTAATAATTAACTAAAGAAACAGTCTGTGTGTAATTTCCAACTCTTTCGAATATGAATTATTTTTTTGAATGAATCATTACTATGAATTGTCTTAGGCTTTGCTTTACATTTTTGAAATAAATAAATATATATTAAGGGAAATCAAAATCTCGCGACACTTTTAACATGTACTTCAATAGACAATGTGAGTGTTCTAAATTCATTAAACAATGAAAAGAAGTTTTAATTTTTCTCTAAATAACCTGAATTACAGAACTGTGACAAACAAATCAGTCCTGCATTAATTGTTTTTACCAATTAATTACAATTTCTTAAAATTAGTTTTGAACAATAATTCTTTCAATTATTTTTGAATTCCTACTCTTATTTCACTCTCATCTATCTATTTATCTATCTATCTATCTATCTATATATATATACCTTGTTCAAATTTTTAATCGTTAATAAAATACTTTTAATCATCCATTCAAGTTCAAATACATTTTTAAAACTTGTAGTGGAGGGCGTTTGATGTTAACACAGTTTTTTTCAAATATTTATTCATTCATTAAATTAAACATGAGAAAAAATAACAAAAATAATAGTCCAACAGCATATATAGGAAGGAAAATCGTTCGCGCGCGTTGTGTCCCTGTAGCGCAACGGATAGCGCGTTGGACTTCTAATCCAAAGGGCGTGCATTCGAATTCCCCCTGGGATAGCCTGATTTCTGAGAATGTTGTTTCGTTTTTACTACACTATTTTATTAGAATAATTAAATTTAATTAAGGAATGAATAGAACAAACAAAAAAAATATCCAACACATAAAAGAAAGAAATGAAAGGAAAATGGCTTTCTATTTTGTCACTTAATATTGTGATTCTGTCATGTATGTAAACATATTTATATTAATTGTAGCTATTTAATAAAAGTAACTAAAATAAAAATTTTCTTTGATGACTTAAGTGGGAATTGACTTAATTTTTTTTATTTTACTTGATTCTAAATAAAAGTGGAGCCCTGGTGCCTAGTGTCATGGTCACGAACTCATAGCCGGGGTTGTTCAGTCACAAGTTCGAGCCCTAGTGCAACTGAAATCCACCATCTATTAAAGCTCAAAGTTCTCCCATTGACGAGTTGTGGAGTTTAGGAAGGAGTGGGTGCCATCTCTGATGTGTTCCCTAGTCACTTGATTGAGGTGCACCACAAATAACTCTGGTTTAACTTCAAAGTGCGACGCTAATTAAAAAAAAAAAGGAAACAATCAGATAAGCGATACATTCTATTTTTAAAAACATATTGCATAAGAACATTTCTTCATACTGAAATGTCCATTTCGCACACAGTCCAGCAAGTTTTCATCATTGTCACTTGAACGTGGTTCACTATTGCTTGGTCCGCTGCCAATAGCCTTTGTGTTGTTTTTAAGTGCGACGTTAATATAAACACTCACACTCTCTAAAGGAAAGTTCAAAGTCTTTCAAAAAACAATAATGATAAAAAAACATTTAAAATATAGGTTGCGAATTGTGTCTTAAGGTTTATTACAATATTCAGCTGAATGAGCATAGAGTTTATGCCTTATTTATTTATTTACGTATTCTTAGTGTATCAGATAATTAAGCCTATTTTTAAGGCTGAAGTTTTACCTAATACATCAAGTTTTTCAATGGATATTGAAAAAAAAAGAAGCAATGCATAACATTCATTTTAATTTATTCTTCTGTTTTTGAATAGAACCATTACCACTTAGAAATGTACACAGATTTTTTTTCTTCTTCTTCTTATAAATGCCGAACGAAGTTGAAATTGATGCTACGAATTGTGTGCCAAGGATTATCACAGCTTCATTCATACCTTTCCCGACTGGACAAAAATGTTGTTCTAATTTGTGCTTTGCTTAGCGATTATTCTGTTCTTTTTTGTTCTTCTATACAATCGCATTCTTTGGAATTGAAGTCACAGCCTGAACTCAGTCCATCGTGACTATGAAGACACCGTAACAATATAATTCTATTTTTTCTTTTTCATCAGACGTTTCAATCGACGCATAAAATTCCCATCTCACAGTGTCTGAATAGGCTGCAGTAATGGCCAAATAGACGCGTTTAAATTGTGTGAAAGTCACGTTTTTACGTAATCGCACAATGTATAACACAAAGAGACCATCAGATCTGAAGTTTACGAAATGGAGTTAGCAATTTAAATTTATTTTATTAAATATACGAAAAAGATTCATCAGTTTTTTCTATGAGTTTTGGCAGATATTTCATATTTGCGCAATAATTCGTAATTTAAGATATTGCTTGTGGCATGAAATCGAGTGTTATTATTATTGTTTATTGTATGAGTTATCTGTTTTATGTCGTTTTCGTGTTCATTTTCTTAACTGTCCTTATAAAGGTGATATTTTTTTATAAATGAATTATGATTCCAAGATTCTATTTTATTGGTATTAACAATGTTATTATTATCAACAAATTATTGTTGATGTTTTTTTAATGTAAAGTAAATGTAAATTTGTAAAATAAAAGTAATAAAATAAAATGTTAACTAAATTTATATATATATATATATATATTCATGTGTTCGTGTGTAATAATTCTCTTTAATTTCCTCCTAAATAACTTTTTTAATTTGTAATAGTCCAGGTGTCTTCAGGACTCACGCGTAAATAATTATTTCTTGCTCACCTGAAGTGGTAAAATCGTAATCGTATCTCTTTAAAGTTAACAGCTTGCATTTTTAAAAGTAAGATCACATCAGAATCTATCAAATGATATCTTTCCACCAACCATAGCCGCTGTCCACGGAAGTCTCGAGGATTAAAACATTTTCTGTTGCCGCTTCATATAAACAGCCAGAACTCTGAAAACTCTCGTTCTTTATCTCTGTCTTCAATATGCGAACGTCGCTGCTGCTTTCTGTAAATATTATGAGACTGTGTCAATCGCCGTAAGTTATTGTTAATTATTTGGATATCTTCCTTGGGAAATGAATTGGAATAAAAAATTACGATTCCTCCATTCAACAGCCTGAAATAGATCCCCTCAACAAAGAAGAAATAAATAACTAAAATCTTTCTATATACATATATTTATCAGAACATTAATTCCCTCGTCACGAGATCTCCGGAACAATTGCATCTACGGAGACTTTAAATTCTGGCAAGCATTTTCCTTTTGTAGAGTAGAGATCCCTTAAGAATTGCTTTTGTGGATGTAAGCTCCCAAAAGAGGTTATATTGACGTAAAAAATACTACTACGCATTTTTTAATTTTTAGAAATAGACTAGAAATTCCGCAAGCATATTTCTTTTGTTGAGTAGAAATGCGAGAAGAACGAGTTTTGTAAAAATCGATCCCCAATTAGAGACAGGGATAACCACGTCGTTATAGTTGAGAATATTCCCTTTTTGAACTATTAAATACTCAGATCTGAAAATCAAAAAGCATCCCCCCCCCCGCAGAGATCTATTAGAAATAAGTTTTGCGAAAATTGACTCACGACAGAATTACAGGGATCTTGTAGATAAAGGTTTAAGCTCTTGAAGTATTAGACCTGCAGACTAGAAATTTGGCAAGTATGTTTTTTTGTAGAGTAGAAAATCGCTACAAACGGACTTTGTGGAAATCAACTCTCAAGCGAGAGGTTACAGGGGCGTTATAAGTAAAAATCCCCGTTCTTCTACTATTCGACTTAATGTAGTATTTCTCAAACTTAAGTATTTGCAACCCAATATCAATCATAATTTTCATCGTGCCCCCCTCACCATACAATAACAATACATTGAATTCAATATTATTATTCTTTGACGCTAAAGCTACAATGCCACCAGCGTATATATACGCCTCGCTCAACCGGTGCATAAAATGCCTGGACGTATATATACGTCTTTCCGAAGTACGGTCTTTTCTGTGCACTGCTCTGCATGAAATTATTCCGAAGGCTTTGGAATGCAATAAAAGAACCTTAACACAGAGAGAGAGAGGGAGAGTTTGCGAAGGATTTACTTATATATCAGAGGATTTCCTTATTTTTCCTCTCCCCCATCACATACACGAACCTACGTAGAAAACGGAGGCATTGGGGAGCAAATCGCATAAATTTAAATCGACAGTTAAGGGATTATATATATAAACCGTACGAATTATCAAGATAAATGTTAATTTTTATGTATAATTTTATACATGACATGCCCATGGGGGTCACAGGCAATTATTAGACTTGTTCTTAACTTCTTGTTAAATTAATTATAAAATATATTGTGTGCAGTACTGATACATTTATAAGTGTTTTATATCAGTGTAAATGTTATATAATTTTATTTTTTATTATATCAGGACGTAATTTACATGTTAACGTTTAGTAAATTAAAATTTTTTAAATAAGCTTTTGTTTTCAGCTTTTAAATACGCTTGGGCCCTTCTCGTAGAGTTATCACGCTCCCCTGGGGGGACGCGCCCCCACAGTTTGAGAAACGATGTCTTAATGAGTAGAACTTTATCAAGCATGTTCCTTTTGTTTAAAGATTCCTGAAGAAAGAGTTTTTCGAGAAAATCGACATCTAAAGATTTTTGCGGGGTTACGGGGGTGTTAAAAATAAAAAAAATTCCCAGTTTATCGACTATTAGGTTTGCAGATCTGAAATTTGGCAAGCATCTTTATTTTGTTGAGCAGAGATAAAATAAGAATAGTTTTTGCGGAAATCGACACTGAGAGGGGGAAGGGGCTTAAATGATAAATTTACTTTCCCCCTATGTGATATTTTCAAGTCCTTTTTTTTAACAAATTAAGAGGTGAGATCTATAAGAATGACTTTTTGTGTACAGTAGAAAACTTAATGCTAGGACACAAATATCAATACTTTAAAACAATATGTACCCATAAAACATCAAGAAATATTCAGTATTTCTCCCATGTAGCTGTTACACTAATTAATATATAAATAAAAAGATTATTTTCATGCGATTTCAATATTTTTTTTACTTTACTAATTAGTTTTAAACTTTTTTTGATAGGTGGGTTGTGTAATCATCATTCTGTAAGGGGTGTCATTACTTTTCTAGAGTTCTTTAGATCTCTTTGTAATTTTCTGAATCCTTGAATTAATTCCCTTTCTGCGTACTCCTGCTCGAATTTATTTGCCTTTTTCATGAACTACTGCCAGAATAGAACGTTTTTTTTCATGGACTCCTACTCTTATATATACTCATAAATATTCATATATGAGTAAAAGGAAATTCGAGAAGAAACTAGTGAGTCACAATGAAAAAGGAAAAACAATTAGCTGTATAAGGACGTGTTGCAAGAATTTACATCCCTTTTTCTTTTCACAATTACAATGATACTGAAATTAATAATAAGTGCCACTAAAAATTAATGCTTAAAATTGTAATGGGAAGATTTATTTGGAATTTTTTTAGTAAAATAGTTTTATTGAATACATGATGACTTGAAAACTGTTGATGTTTTGTTAAGTTTAATTGCGATTAGGATTTTTGCCAACACATTGCTGTAATTTCGAGTGTACGTTTAATTGAAAAGATATGTAAGATTAAAAAGTTACATTGGGAAATGAAGATAATATATATAATTTGAGATTTTTAATTAAACATTCTAAAATATGTTCACTGTCTACTGATAATAGCTCCTGCTCTAGAGCTATTAATGGCTACAGCGACCCTCTTAAATATGTAGTCTGTCTAGGAAGAGGATGAAATATTTTATGGAAGAGGTTCCTCGCTTCTTTAGGACTAAGTGTTTTAGTGATATTTTTTTAAAAAATACAAAATTTCATAGTTTTTTTTAAAAAAAATTCCTTAAAATTAACAATAACGGTTAAAGATATTCATTTATTTTATTTATTGTAATATAATTACATTGACAAAATAAATTTAGATATCTATTCTCGAATTTAAAGACTTTTGCTGCGATTTCACAAAAGTTCTTTGGAATTCACTGATATAAATTTTTCCAGAACGCTTAGATGTTTGTTTATCTAATTTAACTGTTTCTTTAATAAATTTTGCATTTTTGCATGATAAGCCTTGGGGAATTTGCTTAAAAGAGTTCATTCAATTTTAAATCAATTGTATAAATATTCCATCGACATTCAGTTTATTTGAACAAAAAAAAAATAGTAATTTATTAAATGTATTCGAATTTTGAGAAATTAATTACTAATAAATTATTCCTTATGGGGATTAATATATGCATTAAATATTTAGCTAAAATATTTTAAAATCAATACTTGCACAAAATATCTATGATATCTATATCCAATAAGTTTCAAAACAATACACTTACTTCCGTGAAAAAGCACATTGTTCCATATAAAAAGAAGGAAAAAAATTCCAGACCTTGGAAAATTATTGTTACCTAAATACTTAAGATTTTCCTTAAAAGCTTAGCTTCAAAGTAAGTGTATTTTTTAGCTAAATACTCTGAAAAATAAAACCACAAAATCCGAAACGTAAAAGCACACGAAAATAGATACCTCAAACGCCTTGATGATGTTTTTCAACTAGAGAAAAAGCATCAGATTTCTCACATTTAATAAGAAAATCTTCCTAGACGAAGAAATCGGCTTTCTTTGATTATGTAACTGATAATATCACCAAACCTTCCGTTATGTTCCTAAAGTAGGATGAATAATTCATTTTTTATCCTCCGACCTTTAAGGTATTATCTTTATACTCGTATTCTTATTTCTGGCATAAATGCAATTGCATTTATATAATTCTTAATTCCTTCTTTTTTCAGAAAATGTCAATGGTGTTACATAAAAAGATTGTGAAATTAAATAAAAGCAAACAATTTTTAAAAAAAATAGAACAAATTTTAACATTTCTGAAATTTTCCACTAAAGATTCTTATGAATGTATAGGGCAAGAATCTCTAGCCTTTTCGACCCTTACTATAATATCTATTGAATGGCGGTCACCATTTATTTTTTTAAAAAGGAATTTATTCTTGTGGATATAGTTAATAATACACAAACACATAATGTACAAAATAATACATATATCTATACATATATAACAGAAACAAAATGGAAATAATTTAATGTTTTTTGAGCGGCCTATAGTACCTTTGATCCACGAAGTGGTACTTTTCCGCGGCACAGGGGTAGGGGACCACTGCCTAAGAGTATGACGTTAATTAGCACTAACTCTCCCTAAGTTATAACTTATGAACAGACTTTTAAAGTTTATGAAGAAAAATCTACCTCAAATAATATTTTAGCGCATTTTTCCATTAACATGAATACTACGAAAAGTTATTTTCGTAATAAACCCATACAAGGAACATAGATAACTATTTACAATAATAATAGTAATAGAGCGTCTCTCAAACTGTGAGGCGTGACTACTAGGGGGAGTCATGACCCTACAAGGGGGGCGTGAGAAAATCGAAAAGTTGAAAACAAAAGATTATTTAAAAAAATATTTAATTTACTGAAAAGAAACAAAATAAAATACATTCTGCATAATAAAAAATAAAATACACATTTACATATGTATAATACTCTTACAGATATATCAGTACTGCACAATGTGTTTCATAATTAATTTAACAGTACTAAATTAAGAACAAGTTTGATAATTACCAGTGACCCTATGGGCATGTGTCATAAACTTTTATACAACATTTAATACTTATGTTGATAATTTGTACGGTTTATAATTAAAGTCGTATTGTAGCTTTGCGTCAAAGTATATTATAATTGACTTCAATACACTGTTATTGTATGAAGGAGGGCGCGATGAAAATTATGATTGAAAATTGGGTCGCAAGTATAGGAAGTTTGAGAAGCACTGTTGTAATATATTTACACATAAAACGCTTTTAACATCCAATTGCTTCGTAACTGAATCATATAAAAAATTGATAATGAATTTTTTTTGCCGCATGAAACACATAGCAAGGAGAAAAAAGAATTTTTTTAAAGTTGTTTATATACTGTACTGGTAAATAAAAGAGAGAGCTATAAAAGTTTTTGATGACGCAATAAATGTCTTGGGCAATTACAATTTATTTTCTCAAAAGGTTATGTGTGTGTTATACTTCCTGTTTTAACAGAAATGTCTGCGTAAGGATTAAAACTTTATAAATATGAGTACTTGTTTTGTTATCGGGCTTACAAGGTCTTTATTCAAAACAGATTGTTCCCCGAAAAATATTTGTGTGAGATAAGATGCCATAATGTTTGTGATATATTGTTAAAACTAAGCAACATTCTTAGATATTACATACTAAGTTGCAAATGTACCTTAGCTCTTTCGGTACGATTGGGTAATTGATTAAGATAAACAAATATAATCGACATTTTAAAAATCAAATGCGATAATCACATTTATATATTTCACGTGGAAAAATCAATATTAATCCCTTCAATAGCGCTTACTTGGAGTAGTAGACAATTTTACTTTTTGCTTATGATCATTGTGATCACTTAAGTAGCTAGTTCTAAGTGGGCCCCGTATCAAAACTCCTTCGGGCCCTTTTTTTAGAAAGAAAATCCCTGTTATAGTGATATTGTTGTAACATATCTTGGGGGGCCCGTATCATTGATACGGCTGATACAAAGGTAGCTGCACCCCTGATTGTGATGGAACTTAACATCAGATGCAACGTTTGCGGACGTTTTTAGCAGAATTTTACTAACAGCATATATTTTATATTCTGTAGTTGTCACTTCACATAGTATCTAAGAGAAGATAGTACAAGAAACATTAAAACTAATTTAATATACAATAAGGAGAATACAGACAAAGGTTGCTTTCCAGTGGGTGCATCCAATGGGGGAAAATGAGTTGGTGGACCTCTTGGCAAAAAAGAGGTATGGGTATTCTACAAAGGTCTTCCAAAGACCTACCTCTTCGCTCTGCTAAGCTCGAGATTAATAAGATCTACCAAAAATGCTTTCGTAGTGCAGTTGCCAGTGCCACTAAAAGCAAACATTGGAGTGTGCTATTAAGACCTGACCGTGTCTCGAACTCTCTTCGTGCTACTGCTGTGGCTGAGCTTAGATTATTGATTGGACATGACTGCCTTTGTGCTCATTTGTTTCCTTTTAATTTCACTGTCTCACCTTTATGGGTTTTATGTGATTCTAGAAAAGTCATGGGTGCTGTTTATTTGGACGCGCACTCTGCACTTAAGAATTTAGACTATATTGTAAAGAAGTATTGGAGAGCTCGTGTTGCCTAATGACCTGATGGTAAATGACCAGGCAATTGATAAATAAACAAAAATATTAGATTTATCTTATATGTCTGTTAATGATTTATTAAAATGCAACTATTAAAATTTTTGCAGAGAAAAAACTATTTATCATTACAAATTACCAAAAAAGAAAAGAAAAAAAAATCTCCTCCTTATTTTGAGGCACAAAATGTGTAATATAAATGTTAAATCTTTGAAAACAATACATATTACATGAAAAAAATTATATTATATTTCCTTACTCAACTCATTAAGTTTTGTATTCGTACGTTAAATTTTGATTTTGATTTTCTTTCATATTTATAAATATAGTAACTAATTGAAAACGTTGATGTAAAAAATTACAATTTAATATTAAAAAATAGCTACATTCCTATTAAATACGATTAAACATAATTTTGTTGCCTTAATTATCATCGAAACGTAGAGTTTCAAGCACGCATTTGGTGGCATACACAATTCTTGATTATCATTCCAGCAAGTAATATCCCATGAAACCATCCTAGAGGTGCCAAAGAGTTTTAAAAAATAGTGATCTTATTTCACTTGAATTGATTAAACATCTAACGACAGTATTGTAATACAAATCGTACATTTATACAAACATGTTACATTTAAGATAAAAATATTATAGGGATGAGAATAAAAAAAACCAGGAAATATATAAAAATATGAAATTAGTTTTTAGTGCTTGCAAATTTCAAGCATTTTATGGCATAAGTTCCTGTTTTGATCTTGAAAAATTCTTGAAATTAATCCAAATGTAACCATTTTTTGAACGATTGTTAACTTTTGGTGGTATATATCTGCATGTATAGACCATTGTCTATATATGTTGTTGTTTAATAAATCAGAAAAGAAAATATTTCTTCAAACATTTTTCTGAGTCTCCCCAATGTGACAGTCTCAACATAGTTTCTTATTCAATTTTAACATAAGTTTGATATAAAAATAATCTAACTTAACATAATCTAACCTTTGATTTTATCCTCCATTCTTATACCATGTCTTTTGAAAAGAGGTTATGCATGTCTTAAGAATAGGATGTATGGCAAATAAGATTATAACGCATTTTATTTCTGAATGAAATATTATGAATACATTAAGTATAACACCTGAACGTCTGTAAGATGCCATTGGATATCAAAACAACTTGTTTCATTATTTTTTTACCTAGTTTCTACTCTTAGAGAATAAAATGGCAAATATTTTTTATGTTTGGGATTTTTCTTTCAGATTTATTCGTCTATGTTCATGGATAATGTCACGTTCACCTATCTGTAACTAACAATTTCAAGGTGAAATTTAAATAGAAATTTTTTTTCTTATAATGTTAGAAGCGATAACTTAAACAATGTAATATTTTTAAAACTGAGATTCAGTATTCAGCTATTGTGGAAGCATTTTATTTCAAAGACGAAAAAATAAGAATGAATCTGACTTTCTACCAAACTATTTCAATAAATAAGGCCCTGTCACTAAAAACAAAAAAAGTTTTATACTTCAAATGCGAATTTTTAAATTTTTTTATTGCGATTTGTCTGACTCAGTATTTGTTATTAAAATTTATGAAATATTTTTATAGTATTGATTTTTGTAAAACAATCGCTGTATACAGTAGAATTTTCTAAAATGACTATTTAAAGAATTATTTTTAATGTAAACACATGTCTCCGTAGTATTTATGAACTTTTTGTCTGAATTTAATTGTTTTCGAATTATTAAATATCGGATAGTTGGTTGGTTTTAATTTATTAACAGAAATTACAATAAAATAGATATCCTTTCTGTTTTTCTTACTCGTGTTTTTTTTAAATCCAATTTATCTTTTTTTCACTTTTCACTACTTTCTCCTGATATTTTACATTCTACCAATTTATCGCAATTTTTTGAATGACGATAACTTTTTCAGTGCATGTGTGTTTTTTATTTATTATGTAATAAAATACACTTCTGAATCTAAAATTACTTATTTTTTCATATTTGAATCATATTATAATTCTCTTCTCTAAGAGTCTATAAAGTTATGAAACACTAAAAACTGTAATCAAATACTTCTTACGTTAACTGTAATAAAACTACTTACTTCAAACGTTTTTGTCTCGATACTTCAAATTTATTATTTTTTTAAGCTCACTTAACATCATTATGATCTTCATAGTTAATAAAAACTAAACATTATTAAAAAATCATTTCATTGGATACTTGTCTTCTGCGTTCCCTACCTTCTATTGTTTTCAACCTACAATGATTTATATTATAGTTTCCTGATATCTTATAATCTATATCTTTTTAATCAACATTTTTTAAACCAGAATTTTTTGTTGTACGTCATTATTATTCTGTGAAAAGTATGCATTTTGCGAATCTAAAATTATTCAAGTTTCCTGTTTTAAATTCAAAGTAATCCATTTCTCCAAGCTTCTGTTCTTTGTTTTTTCATCATCATTATTACAAAACGTTATTTTCTGTTAACAAATATCCCTCCTTTCAAAACATTCATCTATTTTGCTATTCAAACTCATTACTTTTTCAAAAAAAAAAAGCGTACTCTTCATCATCATTATCACTAATGAAATCAGGACGTAATGAAAGAAAGAGCTTCATTTGCGCACCTGTTCAGAGCGCACACACCGATTTCTCATCCCTTCAATTTCGATAGAGGTCGCTTCGTTCAGAGACCTGCCGCAGTGATCACGTGACTCCGCAGCGCCCCCGCGATTTTTCGGCGCAAACGATATCCGAAACATCAGGACCCCCCTTGACACCGGGGTACCAGAGAAAAGGCCATGACCCCCTGGTTGCAGATCAAATGAGTAAACCTACGCTGATTAAGGGTAAGTCAAGTTTATTTTGAACTCAATATTGGTTTAGGAGGAAGATTCAGGATTGTGATGACAGGGGTGAAAAACCACAGGGATGAGAGATACAAAAAGAGAAGGTGTTTTAGTAGGACGATTGATAAATGGTATTATCAAGTTCTAGCATAAATAAATAAATTTCTGTCGCAAAATAAATTCATGACCAGTTGAAAGTGAAGTGTATTTGATCGAAGTATATATATTTGAGAATTTTACTGGTTGTAATAATGGCAAGTGAATTCAACATTAGAAGTTCCCATTCCCCTTTTATGTCGAATAGCCATGAGGAATCCGAAGAGACAAAACCCAACAGCATGAAAGGGTTCATAAATAAATCATAAAAAATAAACTGCTTAGACTCTGAGAATTAAACCTTTTAGAACACAATACACAAATTATTGATTGTTTGTATTGATTTTAACGATTCTACAGACATGCATCTGTTTCTCTGAAAATATCTTTCCATTGTCGTCGTACAATCTTTATGGTTAGGAAAAAAATGGTTTTGACAAACAATTAAATTTCGATTTAGTACTAAAATCGAATTATAATTATTGAATTTCTGCTTTTTAAGCTTTGTAATTAGGAATCATGAATCATGCCTTAGAAGTTAAACTTGTAAGCTTCTGTACAAAAAGTGAAAAATACTTAAATTTGACGTGATTAAAAATTATTCAATTCAATTAATTTTTTACACAATAGTTGCTTTATTGAATGAGCATTTTCCAATTAAATTTTAAATTATTAGAATTGTGTCTTTTAATTTATATCTATAGTATAAAAGTCTCCAGAAAAAAGTGGAATAAAATACTGAAAAATGTATTTGAGATATATTTTTGTCATACATTTTGCTTTATTTTTTAGTTACATCTGTTCAGTTCAATACATCTGTTCAATCTGTAAAGTTTTCTTAACGTTTATTAATTTATTAAAAGAGTTAAAATTGTTTTGAATTTAATGGTGATGGTATATTAAATTATTTATTTAATAATATTTGTATAATTGTTAATATTTCCTTACAATATTTTGAAGAACTAATTTCTAAAAATGTAATTAAAATAATAATTTAATTTTTTTTTCTCCAAAGAAATCCATTTTTTTAAAATCATTTCCTTTAAAAATTGCATAAAAGCAATTTCATTTATTTAATAATATTTTATATGACTAAATTGTGAGAGTAAATTAAAATATTGTTTATAAAATTTTAAATACATCTCCCCCCTCCCCCATATAATTTATAATTTTAAAACACAATACTCTTCCTTATATAACTAAGAAATGAAATGAAAATATTAAATAAACTTTCTTAAATAATATTTTCATAATATCTTTGTTTGTTTTATTTTATTTTAAAATCAGAATAATAAGCAATTTTTATTTAAGATACAATATAAGAAATAAGATCAAATGATATATGTAATTAAAGAATAACTAATTTTTTCAATTTACAATTATCTTATTTATGTTTTAAAATCCAGGTTAAAACCAAATCTATAAGTATAACGTGTTCTTTAAAAGCAACCAGACTGTCGAGTAATGCTGCAGACTTTTGCGTGATAAGTTATCATTAGACATTTTAGTTTTTTTAAGTCTGGTGAATCTTCAAGGTCATATCTTAGGAGATTCCCGATACGAAAAAATGCTTAATAAAATTTAGTTTCTGATTATCCATCCGATACTTTGAATTTTATTAAAATAATTTTCAAATAAATTGAATACTATAATTTCATTAAATATCCTTTTCTTTTGTAACAGATTATAAAATATAAATATATAAAAAAATATAAAATATAAATATATAAAAAAATTCAAAATATAATATATATATATATATATTATATATAAAAACATTTGAAAAAGAAGATATTTAATTTTTGCTGAATAACTAATTTGCACACACACACACACACACACACACACACACACACACACACACACACACACACACACACACACACACACACACACAAGCACGTTCGCTCTTAATTTATTAATTGAACTGTCATAAAGAAAAAGTAATAAAATGAAATTTTAAAAAAATCCTAGGAGTTTATTTATTTTATGTTAAGAATTTTAGTACATTTGTTTTTATATGTTTTTAACGTTGATGTATAATTTTTTGCCTAGCAATTTACCTAAAATTTATTGAAATACTTTGATCAATTTTTGTAGAAGCTAGACACACATACAATGGGGGTTTTAAAATAAAATTATCATTTTTTAACGAATCATTCGTTATTTGCGAATGTAAACAATATATTGAAAAAATATTTCATGAATGAACACTTGTATACAAATTAATTAATTAAAAAAAGTAATTTTTGAAAGTAAACTGAGATGTTTTATTTAATTTGATTTAATTTTATTGACAAATATCATCACCAAATTTAATTTTCTTAATATAATATTTTTTCAATGTGCGCAATCATAACAATAGTAATAAAATTAATTAATAACAATAATTTATTAATAGTGAATAATCAAATAATTCTAAATATATTTGAATTTTTTCTGAAAATTTTCATTGAAATTTGAATAAAAATTAACAATTGTAAGAAAAAGCAAAATTTCGTCGAACAAATTAATACATATTTCACAAATTTTTAAACATATTAAAACACAATAAAATTGTCACACTGCTTAACAGTGATTTTAAAGTGAGATGTAGATAATGGATCATATGGAATTGTTTTTATGATAGATTGTATGGTATTTTATTGTAAATCTTAATATGACAAATATAAGTTGTCATTGAGAGTGATTGAAACAAGGAAATAAATAAAGGATTACATGACTTAAAAGAAAATCTCATTCTTTTGTGTTTCCCCCTTTTTTATTGAACAACTATTTCTGAGAAGCAAAATAAATATTCTTCAAAAAAAATCAAAATAAGAACCAGTTTTTTGTTTTTCGACAATTCTAAAAATAAAAATTAGGACATAATTATTCCATATGATAGATTATAACATCAAACGTGTGTAGGGAAAAGCTGTCTTCCTGTACAAAATAAATGACACTACAATGTACTGAGAATGAGCAATCTTTCTTGATTAGACATGCTTAACTTAATCATACAAACTTCATTTCGAATTTCTGCTTCTGGACGTAGTCAAAATAAAAATATCCTTTTTATGTATTCTTTAGTTTTCTATTTTTTTTTCTTTTACGATATTACGCAAAGGGTTCCTCATTTATTTATAATAAGTCAGTAATTAAGTCTGAGTTAAATCATTCTGTGCGAAAGTATTTTTAGTCAAAAAGCAGATGTTTCTAATTGAAGCGAATTTTATCGTTTGTCACGAAAACAACGTTTTTTTTACTTATTCGACAAAAGAATGTTTAGTTTCTTAACAACTTCCTGCTTTTAGTTTATTTGTAAAGTCTCTTGTTGAAACAGCACATGTTCACTTGTTTTACGTCTTTTCTAGAATATTTTAGAAAATAAAATTTTGGAGAGAATATTTGTTATTTTTATTCAATTCATTGGTTTATGGTGTAAAATTTCTTTTGTTTATTTGTTCCGAAAATGCTCTTACGCGCGGAACGTTCTTGAAGTTTTGTAAATTTTAACCGTAAAACAACAGAACAATTTAGTTAATTCAGTGGAACATAAGCTAAATTTAACTCAAAATACAAGCTACTTATTTGTATAATTTGCTATACAAGTGTTATATTGGATGCGTATTTACAATTATAAAAACATTTATGTGTCTCTGCAAAATGCTAAGTGGTATTTTAACTGCCTTATTTTAAAACAACCTTTTATAAATAGAACAAATTTAAAAGTTGTAAACCAATTCTTGTGTGATCTACAATCATATTTATTTATTTCACGTCTTATTTTAGCAATTTAAATCAATTTAAATAAAGTAACATTAATAAATTAGCACAAACTTGTTTTCTTTTTAAGCTATTTATCAGTAGTTTTGCATAATTGAATCAAATCATGTTTGATTGTTCTAATTAAATTTATAGGCTGTTCTTCCTTATTAAAATTCAATAAACCAGTTAAGAAATCATCAAATTATTACAAGAATTGTCTCTTTCATTATATTTTGCTTTTAGAATCAAAAAGCAAACAAAAGGGAACGATTATTATTTTTCTGTAACGCTTAAGAAGAAGCTAGAACCTTCGTTGAATTTTAATACATTTAATTATGGTCATTATAAACGTATCTGTGTCTTCCTTACCTCGAAATATATCCTTCACATTCCAACCATTTTAAGAAACAATCTTTGTATTAGGCCTAACATGCTTCAGGCGATTCTGTTTCTGGTTTCGTATCATCATTTTCGAAGCTGGTTTGACGTCCGAAATTTTCTTTATGTGTTGTTGATTTAGTATCATCGAAATAAAGTAAAATGTATATCGTCATGACGTCGAGTTTTAGTACTATTAGCTCTTTCGAAACATTGTCTACAAAGACAGTTTGCCCAGTTTTATTTTTCAGCAATCGATTGTGCAGCTGGCAAATTCAAAGATAGTCTCATTGATATTCAGTTTAAAGAATTTATTCTTTTTTAAATTTGTTTTTTACGTCTGATAGAGATAAATATTTATCATGGATTTTGAAATTTATTTTATTTCCCCCAACAACTTGGATATCAATTTATAAAGCTATTAGAATTTATGATGAACGCAGAAATGTTAAGCTGAAATTTATCTTGATATATTTATAAATGTATTCAATTTAAAATAATAATTTATTGACTATATATATAAATAAATATATTCACAATTGTATTGCTGTATTAAAAGCACATGAATCTCTTATAGTAATACAAATATTATGGTACATGAAACAAGGACTGTATCTGTATAGTTATTCGTGAAAATTACTCATTTTAATTAATTTAAATATCATTTAATTCTTCAATAGAATAAAATAGTGTGGAGGAAAAACGAAAAATTTATATAAATTTTTTGTGAGTAATTTTAATCATACAAATTTTAAGAAATTCAGTAAAATGTTATGCTTTTTTATACAAAACTGTAAAAATTTCGAAAGACAGATTTTGAATGTTGATTTCAATATAGCATGTTTTTGTTTTGGATCATACATAATGTAGATTACTGAATCGGAAGTAAAATCAATGATTCGTTATTCTTCTAATTTTATCCAATGATTGTTTCAAAAATGTATGCATTCCTTATGAAAGATTTCTCAAAAACGTTATTTATTCATAATCAGACTTACCATATTTAAACTCTTTAAATGATACTTAACAATATACAATCCAATTGATTAAAAATACTATTTTTTTAATCTTGAAAAAATTAAAACATTAAAAATACATGAGTAGTTTATATTTAAAATGATCAATGTCTTGAATTTTAAAATCGAAATTAATGATGTAGAAAATTTGCACGGAATTAACGTTAATTAGAAACATTTTTTTCGTAGTAAGTAAAAACATAACACTGCACAAATTCCTTTTAGAAATGGCGTAAATAAAAAATATCACATGAGATGTGCGATAAAATGAAACTAACTGTTTCTAAAAGGGCCCAACTTATCAGTTAATAAACGTATGTTTACCATTGAGAGTTTCATTCTGTGATGTAAAGGTCACGGGGTGATAAAGGTGTCGAAGTTTTATTAAATGTTATCTCAAGCTTCAGACGAAAAACGTTGGGTACGTAGTTGTAAGATTAATATTTTCCTATTTTGATGCATTACTGTATTACTTAAAAAGAACATGTGATTTTTATACAAAGGGAATATTTTGAATTCTGTATTATATTTATCAAAATGCAATGGCTGTATGTAATAACTACCACCTGATTATGATTTAATATTATAATTTTACGATAATTAAATTGAGGTTATTGGTATTTTTTATTTCTTTGGGATGGATATGAAAACTGCAAAACATTCTGTATCAAATTTTATAAATTGAGGTAACGTTATTTAAAAGTATGTTATAATATTTTGCATCTATGCATACATTCATAATGAATAAAATTGATTTTCATAAGTAATCAGGCAATTTGAAGACGCAATTAATATTTATTAAAAATATGTAAATAATGAAATGCATAACATATAGTTAGTATTTTTAAACTAAATGTTTTTTTCTTTGATCATTGTCATGTATTTTAATGTTTTTTTTTGTAAGAATGTTTTATTCCTTTCTATTATTTAATGAATACTGATTTCAAATGTAGCTATGAAACATTAGCATAAAAAATAATTTCCTTTATTTTTTATGTAATTTTATCCGAATATATATAACTTTATTTATTTATTACAATATTTTTTTTTCAAATTTGGGGAAATTATTGAACAGCCTTAAATAATTTATTTAAATTCATTATTTAAGATGGTACTGTTTACAATTGTAATATTTGTACCCTAGCAATGAAATACAGAAAAATTATCCAAGGGCCTTAGAAGCACGGTTTATACATTATACACTCGAAATGTATTCAATATCGTTGGGTAATAAGAGTCATAAACATTCAAACTTTTTAGATTCCTTCTATATAGGTCTTTTGGATCCAAGAATATTAAAAACTTTGCTACGTCATTAAATACTTATATAGATTTAACGTTCTTGTTGAAAATGATATGCTAAATTTTCTTGCTTATGAAGAATTATGAAAAGAAAAAAAAATACCGTGTGAGAAAAATATTTTTCGAGTTTCCTGAAGGACATACTATTTAAGAATTTGCTTTGAAACTTCCAGGATTAAATGTTAATTTGAATCTTTTAAATCATGTGTTAATATCCCAAACTTAGTTTGTAAATTTTGCTTAATTTTATATAAAATAAAATTCTAAATTTTTGTCAATAAATTGAAATGGGAATTGTATGTTTAGGATATCGTATATTACTAAACTATCTATGATTTTTTGGAATGTTCAGTATATTGAAGTAATCTTATTTTGAGCAAATAACAGTGTTTGTGAAACAGTGTTTCAACCTAATTTCTAGTTTAATCTATAGATTTGATTTACAATACTTCTCAACCTTTGTTAAAACATGAGTAATTCAGACATTAAAGCATTAAGAACTTTTTTCAACTTTATTTAGTAACTACTGCTCGTCACTTTTGACCATGGTTCAAAATTACGAGGTCCGAAGCCAGTAGCCCTCGTGTTGTCAGTCTTATAAATATATGGTTTTATGGAACAAATTTTAGGGTAGAACAAATCTATTTGTATTACAAAAAGTTTTATTTTTCCTACTTTTAGTGTTTGATATTTTTATTTGTTTTTACAATCCTATTTGATTTTTTTAAAAATTAAAAATAAAAAAAATATTGTGGTTTAATTGTAAAATTTGCAGTACTATTTATAATTTTAATGTTTATAAATATTACTGTGCTGTTAAACTTTAAAAACATCCCACCATATCTTACAATGAAAGATATTCTGTGTATGTGTGTGTGACAAAAATATATATAATCATTGTATATATCGAACTTGCATAAAATAAAGCTCTCAAAAGGAACATGGTTCATCGATTTTCTTATTCTATACATATCCAGTAAACTCAAGTAAAAATCAATAAAACATCTTTAGAAAAAAATGTAAAAGGACCCCCCCCCCCAGATTTTCAAAACATTGAAATGAAAGAAACAGATAGTTCAGCTACTTTTATAATCAATTTCCTTTTCCTAGCTTCCGAAAAGAGGAATTTTAGAATACAAGCTTTCAGTTTGGTTGTTAAGAGGAAAAGCATCTTCGTAACCACGGCAACGAGCGTGCCTCAGTCTATTAATAGCCATGCGTAGCTTCAGTATTGAACAGTTGGCTAAAAACATTTCCCTTAGCATTGCAAAGAGCTCTAATATCGAAGGCTCAATTGCTTATTATTTGAACATTTTTAAATCTATGTTAATGTTTTGAAGATCCATTAAAATATTTTCCACTGGTGTAGCTGTGTATCAAAATTCCTTCGGAGCTCTTTTTTAAATATGAGAACCCTGTGAATGGACTGTAGATACACATATTAGGGTCCCCGTATCATTGATACAGCTGGTATTTTCATTATTTTAATAAATATTTTCTCTCATAATAAATCGTAATTAATATTGATTTTTTGAAGTTCTATGTATGTTATTGAGTAATGAAACGAGTTCTTTATTTTGAAGTCAGCGTTATATTTTGAGATATCACAGTCATTGCTAATATTTTGCCTATTTTTTAAAATTTTTGGTTTGGTTGAGAGATTATTAAGTCATTTTTTTACAATTTTGTGTTTTGAAATTTTTAACAAAAATTGCCGATCATTTATTTAACTTTTGAAAGCGGCCACTTATTTTAAGAATATTAAAAAATAATTTCCGTGAAACATGAAGATATGGGGAGATGCCAATTACTTATTTCGAGGTGGTTTTTGCAAATAATTTGATTGATTGTAGTGCTGAAAAAAATCTATTATTCAAAAATATTAAACAGTTACCACTAGCTAATAAATTTATATCATTACTGTATATTTAGGTGAGTTTTTTCTATGTTATTTTGAGTTAATTTTAATCACTTTTATCATTTCCTTCCATATAATCTTCTTAGTAATTATTAACCATTGTTTTTGTGTTAATGAATTTTTGTGCTGCTAATTAAAAATTTTAAAAATAAAAAATATTGTGAATATATATATATTTTTAAAAATATAAACTAGTTTTATGAGCTGGTTGGTTATAGGTTTTCTACATCTTTCTTCGAGTAATATTGTTGAGATTTTTTTGTGCACTATTTTATATTATTTCCTATATAACTTTTAAATAAAAATTATATGTTTGCAATGAGTATTTAAAATTGCTGTTCATTAATACTATTAATAAAGCTAAACGTGAATTATAATTTTTGAGAAAAGTGTGGTACAAGATATATTATAACTTATTTAAGTCACATTATTATTAAAAAAAGATGTCTTATACCATGTAATTAAGATACATTGGTGGATTTTTACTTTCTGCGGTATTTTCACAAAATAGTACAAAACGAATATATTTTAAAGCGATTTTTTTACTGAAGAACCAAAATATCTGGAATGAAAATGTATATATATATATATATATATATATATATAATGTATTCTTAGAGCATGCATTTTTTAATTATAAAAGTTAGAGATTTACATCTAGAAAAAAACATTTTGCTCTTTAAAACTTTTCGAAACTTAATCAGTGTAATGTATTTTCTGGGGTCTCATTTGTTTCGCTAAAATGTTAAAATTTCACATAAGCAACCCATAATAGTCTAAAGCAGTAGTACTCAACAGTATTCAACTGTGATACTCAACTGTTCCGGTGACCTTTTCTGAGTGTCCCAGTCGAGTCCCATTTCACTAAGAAATTCAGTTATTGGAAAACAATTTACTCAACATTTAGCGGGAAATTATATCAATCAAGCAACCCAATCTATCAATTTATCTTTTTTAATAGTAGAATGTAAGCAAGAGTTTTGGTGATAGATGTAAGGAAATCGAAACTTACCCCAAAACTCAGTAAAAATTTTTTAAAAAAGTAAATAATTTTGTGTATGTTAAATAATAAGTTCAATGTAATATTAAAATAAAAGCCAAAAAGGAGTTTTAATATTTTGATCAATTTTACTCTGTGCAACGTTGCATTTGGTCTTATAATATGTTTTTTCCACTATTTTCATGTTGAGGCACTCGTGAAATTCCTGCCATGTGTATGCGGCTCGGCGAGATAAAAAGTTGAGTATTCCTGGTCTAAAGTGTAAAAATTCATCATGATGGTGTTCATTTCTTATAAAATTCCAATAACCCCTTGGTCTGTAAAACTTTTTATTTTAAAATCCATACCATATGCTACCGTTTATTTATCATTTATTTAAATGAATTTTTTTTTATTTCTTTGAATTCTAAATTTGTTTCGATTTCTTCGAATTCGTCTCGATTCTCCTCATCATTTAACGTAGTTCAAAATTACGAGGTACGTTGCCATTAGCACTCGTAGCGCTTCAGAGTACGACGTAAATTAAAATCATATTGAATACCTCTTGAAAAATCTAAATGAATTGTATTTACTGTTGTTGAATGCTTTGTAAAGTTATAAATATGTTTAATATGAGTATTTCAAACACATATCAGAAATAGATTTATCGCATATTTAAAAATATAAATTTTCATCTATGCAATTTTTTTTCAGACTAATATATTGATTGCTCATCATCCAGTTGAAGATATTGGTTTTGCAAGAACTTAAGTGGAAAAACCATGTTTGAAGGCGTGGTGGCCTACGCTTTGAACAAATATTTAGGTCGATTTGTTGAAGATCTAGACAGTGAACAACTCAACGTTGGAATTTTTAGTGGTAAGTTATTTTTGGAATTTATCAATTGCTGGTATTTTTGTATGACTGTTTATGAAGTTCAGCGCAAGAGGAAATTGTTTGGAATCGATACATATTTAAACTATAGGATCACTCGTTTTATTAATATCATTTTTTAATTTATTGAGCTGCAATGCTTAAATATATTTGCTCTTATGAACTCAAAACAAAAAGTAAAAATTGTAAATACGACTGGGGAATTATCTTAGACAAAACAATACTGTTTGAAAGAGTCTGCATTAACAAAGAGCAGTTCTCTTTTCGATACTACAAAAAAAAATTTCTTTTCACTTTGCATATTCATAACAAAATTTTACATTTCTCTTTTTAAACAGATTATAAAAGCAGTGCTGTGTTTAAATGTGTTTCTACTTCACGCTATAAAACAATATATTATTTTTTTTAATATCGTACAACTTTAACTTGGCATAAACATTATTTTGAAAAATAATCAACTAAATGAAAATAAATAATTAAATTAGAATAAAGAAAACAAAAGAAGTTACGATCTTTACGTTTGCTATCGAAAATGAAATATTTGAAAAAATATGTATATATACAATGAACTGTTGTTTTATTCATCACTAATAAACAGACAGTTTTAAAATATAAAGGAGGAAGAAGAATGCGGAAAGTTTTTTTTTTTGCATTTATTTTACAATAAGATAAAAATATAAGTTAGTAAAAAATAAATTTTTAAAATTTTATTTCCTTTTAGTCTTGTAAAAATATATTCCACTGACTGATAATAGCAAGCATATATTTTAAAAATTTGTTGTACAAATATTTATTTTAAGGTATCTGACTACGTTCGAAAACGTGATTTTGCAAAAACGTACAAATGATTTTTTTTAATGTTTAGTGTCTCTTAGGTTGAAATGGTTTTAAGAATATTGTTACAGTAAAAAATTACTTCAATGCAATATTTTGGCAAAAATGAAAGTAGAATTACTTATTTAAAAACATTTTTCTTTTATGGAAAATGCTTCAATAATAATAATATTTTGGTTATGTATAGCTAAGACTCTCTCTCTCTCTCACTTCTTCATAGGTCCTGAACTAGAATCTTTGAAATATTTAACTTAAAAGTGGATTTATTCATATTTTAATACAAATAAGTGGAAAAATTTTAACAAAAAAAACACTGATAATTATTTTAATTGGTAGTTACCTGGAAAATAAAAAGAATTTTCAAAAATCTTACTTCAGGCTCTGGAGATGTCTTAGCTGTATATAATTGAAATATTATTATTTTGAAAAATTTTCATAAAGGGAGAATGTTTTGAAAATAGGTAATTTTAAGTTCAATTTTTGCCGAAATATTGCCTTTAAATAATTTTTTATTGTAATAATATTTTGTAACAATTTTATTCATGTATTCTAATCTAAGTGACACTAAGTATTAAAAAAAACATTCGTTTGTAAGCTTTTGCAAAACTACGGTTCCGTACGTAGTCGGATACCTTAATTGATTAGATCTATTTTCATCTATTTTTCAACTGATATTTTTTTCCTATTAATATAAATCTTCAAAAAGTTTAAAGGTCATTTCAATAACGTAAGCCTATATATAAACAATTATTTTCCCTATAAGATTTAAACTAGATTTCTAATTTATTAAAGGCATTAATGCATTTTTTAAACAGCCTATTTTATACGAAATTTGATCTTTAACTCTGTAACTAGGTTATTCAGAAAAATACGGTAATGTATTCAAGAATACAGATGACTTAAATCGTTAATTAGTTTACTCAAATAAGAGACAGCTGGTCAAAAAAGACTTTTAATTCAATCAGGTCACTCTAATATCTTTTTAATTAACACGATATGAACTGTTTCACGAAGGGGCTGACATATGTTTTTAAGTTTTCCTGGTGGGAAAAAAGTTATTTATCACTAACCCTAGTGCTCGTAAGTCAATCACGTTTATCTCAATTTCAGTAAATACGAAAAGAAAACTTGTCTACAAGCGTATGTGAAACTGTGTTATGAAGGTGCAACGACTTTTTAAGATTCACTTAATGTTCATATTGTAATCCCATCCTTTGCCTGATCGGAATTATTGATTAGTATACGATGGGAATAACAAGTGAAAAGAGATTGATCAGTAATCTCTTTTCCTCACAAAAGAAAAAAGCCTCCGATTCCAAATGGAAAGGAAAACTCAAACGGAATGCGGAAATCTATACATGTTTTGTAATAAATGGGGAAAAAATCGATTAATTATTGTGTAAAAAGGTTATTTTTCTTCATATGGTTATCAGTGAAATTTTATTACAGTTTCTATTTTTCACATTGAATTAATTGATTTAACATCAAAGCTTTACAGATGTGCAAATTGGTTTTAAATGATAAATTATTTTGTTACGATTTAAACTGTCAGGATATATTTCTCTCATAACTCTTCAATTCATTTTATAATTTAAACCATTAGTGTTAATTAATTTCGTGTGCATGTTATATTTTTCTATCTATAGGAATAATTATTTATATAGTTGAAATTGGATTTAATGTAACACATTTTATTACATTAATTTCTTCTCTTTCTGCTGATAAATCAAGCTAAATAATTGTTTTATTGGTCTGATATATATATGATAAAATGTATGTAGAACTATGTATACTTGACTTAATGCATTTGCTATTAGGTGACTCTTTCTAAGTGATGTTTGCATTCGTGGAAAGAAAGAGGAGGTTAAATATAGAAGTAATAAATTAAAATCCTTTAAGAGAAAAATTTACGTGATTTATTATGTATGTGTATATATATATATATATTCATACACATATTTATATATATATATATATATCTGTGTGTGTGAGTGGAGTGGGCAAAATATTATTTATATAAAAATTTTATCAATTAAATACAAATTATCCTTGTTAAAACTGAGAAGCTAATTCATGATATAATGTAATAATTATAAATACGGCATTTGAACATTAATTTCTTTGATATGTAAAAATTCTCAAGATATATTTAAAGCATTCGGAGCAGGAAATATTTATCTTAATCGTGATGTAAGTCTTCAATTCAATACTTTTACATTTAATGAAATATTTTGCGTTTGAAAATTTCCCTTCCTCATTTGAACATTTGAAGCTACACAATTGTTTTTAGATTTTAGTATCAGTTATTGAATGCGAGAGTGAATTTTTTAATTTAACCGTTACGAAAGAATACATATTTACTCAAGCTTATTAAACAAGTAAAAATCACTTATTTCTGGTCCCAAACGATTTGTACACTTCACTTAACAGACAAATTAGAGCTTTCTTTTGCTTCCGCATAGACGAGCAGACGATTATTATTTCATTGAATTTGAAGAATCAACTTTCATCTGAAATATATTTCTCAATGAAAAAACATTTTGATAAAAAAATTTCTAAATACTATTTAAATGAAACATTTTAAAAATATTTTACAAATTTTTTCATTTATTAAAATAGAAGAAATTAGATTTTATTGACAATATGAAAAGAATAAAAATAATTAATAATGATTTTTAACTTTTTTTATATCTCCGATTTCGAAATCCGTTTTAGAATTTTCAAAATATTCTACGAATGATATTTTCATACTCAGAAACAGATAGTAATGATTTTGATTGTATGCGAAAGTTTTTACGATTTCTTTCAAGTTGGATTAAATGTTAAATTTTATTTCTTGTTTGGAAAATTTTTTTGATATTCTGAAATTACCTAATTTTAAGTATTCTTTTTTATGTCAGTACAGCCCCTTTTTCTTGAATGTGTTATATGTATTATTTTGTTCGGACATATGATCTAATTTCATTTCTCGATCTGAAAAGTATATTATCACACACATTATATTAAATATTCATTTATTTTAAATTAGATTGTCTTTTTGTACGCATTTTTAAAATTAGTTCTCCCATTTTATTGTACCCACTTAAATATTTTTTTCTGTTTTACATTAATATGAATTATAAATAAGACTTAGTGTATTAAACTTATGTCTTAAAAATAAAACTCTCACAAATTTTATTTATTCTGTTTCCTTTTTCTTTCCTTTCCATTCTTTATCCTTATATCGTACGTCTTTTATAAAATTCTGACATAATAGGCTTATATGAGCATAATTAAGTTTTATGCAAGGAAAACAGAAAAAATAATAATTAATTCATTTACGTAACATCGCCCGAATTTTAAAATTTGTGTTTGATGATGAATTCGAATATTACTTGCTCTCAACAGAAAAAAAGGAATTAAAATAGCTATTTTTTTTTGTAACCCAAGATATTCAATATAGATAATACTCACCACAGTATTGATTTTAACAAATAAACTAGTCAATTTTTTACTACCAGTGAGACAAAGATGTAACTGCAATAAAGGTCTACGGTTGAAAATGATAATATCTTTAATAGATATTTATAGCTTGTGTATAAAGTGCGTAAATAATATATATATTTGATGATAATAATAAGTATTAATGAGTTATGAAATAGAAAGTAAAGAGTTCGCGTACAAAAAAATTAACAATAAAAAGTTTTTCCTAAAATTGCTTATTCTATTATTTTATTTTGCCATCGGTAATTCCATCAGAAATAAAACAGAGTTTTACGTTTTGAGAATTGTAATTTTTTAAGAAATCCTTCCTCTTCTTATTTTTTCTTTATTGGAATAAGTACGACTATACCATGCAGATGAAAAAAAATATATATATACATTTACGTGTTAATATGAATTTTTGTACATACCAAAGGTTTATATAAATATACATACCGTATTTATTCGAATCTGAGCCGCACTTTTTCCCCAATGTTAATTCTACTGAAAATTGGGCATGGCTTAGATTCGAAGACGAAAAAATTCCTTGAATAAAGGGCATTGAGTACGATATTCTCATGGTTAGACCAATCACAGTTTCATGTATACACTTAGAAGTTTTTAATTCGCACAGAAAAATCACCAATAAGAGGTTTTTTTTACAATTGCTTATTTTATTATTTCATTTTGCTGTCGGCAATACCGGGTATTTTAAGCAGAAATAAAACAAATTTTACATTTTGAGAATTGTAGTGTCTTAGGATACCCATTCTTTTCTTATTTTTCTTAATTAGCATAAGTATCACTGTAATACGCGGATGGAAAAAAATATATTTTCTTGTGAGTTCGAATGTATGTAATCCCAAAAGTTTATATAAATATACATAATCGTATTTACTCAAATCTAAGCTGCACTTCTTTTTCAATATTAATTATGCTGAAACTTTGAACCAAAGACGAAAAAAAATCCTTGAATGAAGATTCCTTGACCTTATTCTAGTGGTTAGATCAATCACAGGTTTATGTATGAACTTCGAAGTTTTTAATATTGGTAAAATTATTTATTTCTCATAAGATTTTTTTAATTATTATTATTTAGATTTCGAAAATATCGGAAATTAATACGCCATTTACAATATTTTTTTTAACAAAAATGTGTTGATTTTGGGGATTTGAATAAATACGATAATTTTAATTCAGCATTTTTAAAAATTTTTTTACATACTTCCAAGAAAGTAAATTTCTGTTGAGTACTAAAGGGAAAAAGTTGCTATGTTTTTTAAAAATCAATTTTAATTTTTGTAAAAAAAAAAAAAAAATTGAAGCTGCATTTTTTTTAAATATTCGTTCAGTTATAATAAAGAGCAACAAGAATTGAAATCAAGTATTAACTCTGGAATCTGAATCTTAAACCTTGTTTTCTAGTGTAATACTGTGGCTATTCTATTTTAATCTATAACGCCTAGTTATATTCTTTTAAATGTGTAGTGTTAAGTTAGAATTATATATATATATATGCGTGTGTGTGTATACACACACACAGATAGTAACCCACTATGTGTTGATGTTATTGCAGTAGACATACATTATTATATTTTTATTATTCGAAGTATGTTAAGACATTAATGTCGGTTTATTGTTTGTTACAATTTGTAGCATTGAACAATTTAACAATAGCTATTCATTTTTTATTTGTTATAAATTGTACTCTGTCTTACACACTTTTTTTTGGCTTAGCTTCATTATACTTTCTAAGTTTTCTCTTCAATATTTTTTACACTATAATGTCGAAATTTTCTGCTGGATGGGGAAGGTTGGATCCTGCAAAGCAAGCTTAACCCTATTTCATTGTCCTAAGTAAGTGACACCTCTGGAACTCATAATAATTTTCCATTTTGGTCTATTGACATTTTGTGTGTCTACTTACGTTTTGACGGGTTTTTATAGGCTTTAAAATACATTTTCTTCCATTCTTAGCTTTGTAGGAATTACAATTTGTCTATAATTAGTTTATTTTATTATAATATATATATATATATATATGCATGTATGAAATATTGCATGTTAATTTCAGAATTTTCAGTTTATTAAACTTAAAACTTCTTTTTTTGTCCTTTTTTTAAATCCGGAAACAGACGAAACAAGGAATATTCAATTTTCTTCCTTATTTTTTTGTCTTCCTTTTTGTCCGTTTCTTATTCAATTCTAAAAACATCTATGAACTAACTAAGGCAATCAAGGGAAAAATCGAAATTCTTTAAGCATTGCAAGTATTATTTTTTATTACTTGGCTAGTTTTAAAAATACTGATTCCATGCTTTTTTTCACCCCTTATAAGACTCTTAAAGGAATTATGACAAAACAAAACAAAAATGAACGATTTTATGACCAATAAAATATTCTTTTAATATTTGTTAATTTTAAAAATATTTAATTCTTTTCTTTTTTCTTTTTTTATTGTTTTGTTTATTGATTCACAAACACGGAACAAACCCAAATAAACCACGACCTAGAAATAAAAAAATAAAAAAAAGCGGAAACCTTACCGTGGTACCACTTGTTGGAGTAGAACTAGAACCAGTTGATCGCATCTTCTTACGTCTTTCGTGGTTCCGGCCTCGAAGAAGAATCCTCAAAATGCCTCGTCAACATTTTGAAAGAAAAGATGCTAAAAGATTTGTCCTTCGATAAAGAGAATCCAGTTCGTGCTTTTTGTCAAGGACACACTTGGAACATCTCGTCCGCCCCCGGGTCCTCGGTTCTCATCATTCCTCACAGAATCGTCTACCGAAAAAAAAAAGAAAAAAGAAGTGTTTCCGATTAGTTAAGGTCTGAGTTGCATTTGGGAGAAAAAATGATAAAAGAAGAGGAAATTAAGAGTAGAGAAAATGCATTTCCTAACTGCGGTTTTTCCCCTTATTCGCTATGGATTCCTTTATTTACTTATTTGAATCCATTTCATTTTATTAAAAAATACTAGTTAATTTAAGGTTATTTTGTAAGGAAAAGACAAAAAGATAAATTGGGTTATTTTTGTAATTTGATTGAACATTTTTGCTATGCATATTCATTTTTGCAATTATTTATGCATTTTTTTCTGTTATTTTATTGAACGCTGGAATTACTTCTGGATCTGTTTCCTTGAAATTTTCAAATTTCACCTGAACAAGAATTTAATACTTGCGGTTACAGAAACATCCATATGTATGCACTAGTCTCTTTACCAGTTACATCCCCTCTTTAAATGGTATTACAATATTTAATTGAAATAATTTCATATGGTAAAAATGAAGAGAATAATTGACTCAGAATTACTGTAATTACAGTTCAGTTCGATTTAATTTTTTCCCTTTTTCTCCTTATTTGATTTAATAGTGCTTGGAGTTGTTGGTTTAATTATTATGGTAAATATTGGTATTATTATTTAAATTAGGATTCTGTCAGTTTGCCTCAAATTTTGTTCTTATTTAATAATTTGAAAATTTAAGAGGACACACGATTTCACTTCACTTGAAACACTTTTGTCCTGATAGGATATTTTGTCACGTTGCAGTCGTTGAAGGATAGAGTAGACTTTTTCCATTTCAAAATTCGCATTTTATTCAAGGCCGCTTTTCCGCTTAGGCACACCAGACACATGCCTAAAGCGCAAAAGATTTGGGGGTGCAAAAAATTGGAAGGTGTAAAAATAAAATAAAATTAAAATTACAGCTAACCTTTCACCTCCTAGTGAATAATGAAAGAGTGAAACATTTCTGCCCTTAAGAGTAAGGACTGACTTTTGCTACTATGCAAAAAGAAAAACTTAACAGTTTGATATTGCAATGCACTCAAAATGATATTGCAATAGGAAATTGATTACAATGATGTCATTCAAGATTTTGTAGTGATCAGAGCTCGAAGAAAACATTTGTTTTTCAAGAACAATGACAATGACTCAACAATAAATAAGAATGTCTAAAAGTAAAAGATGGTAAAACGATGAAAAAGAGGAAGTTGGAAACAGTTTATACAATAACGTGTACACCATACTGTTTTTGCAAACGATTTTATGAATTACTACAAATACTGTACTAATATAAAAGGGGAGGGATCCGTGATGCCGTAAGGTAAGAAATGAACAGGAATAGCCAGACCATATGCCACTATATCCTTTCCTTATGCTAACGGTTGCTCGTCTGGGACACGGCGGGTTCACAGTTGGTGGATAATGGAAAGACTATCCGAAGAGCATAAACAAACAAAGGAAAAGAATAAGAGAGTTAATCGGGAAAAATCGCTTCCGCACCCAAACTGGCAAGGTAAGAACTGAAGGCGCTCTGGAAAAGGGGAGGTGGAGACAATTTGAATTGCCTAAGGTGTTGGGGAGGTCAGAAACGGTCCTGATTTTATTGAAGAATAGGTAAAGTGGTGACACAAACACAAACTGACAGTCACAAAAGCATTCTTTGTTCGCTCCGGAAATCTCAAGCTTAAAAGATTTTCATCAGCTGGAGTTTTGGAATCACACGATTTCCGGTAAAGACTTGCAATTGGTCAAACTACGTGGATGAAACAAAATTCCATCATCTTGTTTTAAAAACGCTAAAGCGGCAGTTTCTTAGGAAATAAATTTGTGGTTATATTCCGTTAGATAGGTTAGCTAAAATTGAATTATTACTCAAAGTCTTGGAGGACTCAAGACCATTATGAAATAAAATCCCTCAAGAGAAAATTTAAGTGAATTATTATATGTAGGTACATACAAAGGGTTTTAAGGGTTAGGGTTTAAAATTTTTTTCTTAATTGTAAATAAATTACTTTACACAATAAAAGAAAATAACTACAGTCTTAAAATCCGAAAATAATATTTTAAGAAGGCTATACAGTGTTTATAAACTTTAAACGAAAAATGTTAAACGTCTTAGGATTGTTAATAGCTTTGTTCATTCTTCAATTAATCTTCTTTTCTGAAAATGAAAAATTTATCTATATGTTAGAATTTGAAATTTCTTCGAGAAATCCACTTACGCGCGCGCGCTAAAAACTTAAATTTTCGCCAAACTATTTAAAGATTTGCAATGAATTAGTTTTAATAATTTAATCTTAATTACTTAAAGTCATATATTTTTATTTAGCATTTTGATTAATACAAACTAAATTTCAAGCATTAAAATTGTTAAACAATATCTATATTTTCTTATTATTCTTGGTGGTATATATAAATACGAAACAGGTTTTTTACAAAATTATATTTTGTAAAAATTTCTTTCTGTTAATAGATAATAAAATCATATTTTTCTTTTAAAACTGAAAAAATCAATTTAACCGTTTTATAAAGCTTAAATCGTTATTTATCAGGACTTTTAAAAATATTTATTATCAATGAATTCATGAAAAAAACTTTAACGTAAAAAAAGGTATTTTAACAAAATTTCTTTTGTCAACCAATTTAATTTCTATTTCTAATATTTTTTCAAGTACCCTGAAAGTATTATATTTTTAATCCAAGCGTTTATATAACAAGAGAGATAGAGAGAGAGTCGACTCTTCACATATAGATACAAACTGTATTATCATAAGATCTTTCTTTCACATTTAGTGTTTTTTTTAAATCATATTAATTTGTTAGCATTTTTATTCAAATTACCCTCTTTTTTATATTTTTCAAAAAGTAAAATTATAAAAACTACGGTCTGTCTGCTTAATGGCGGACCAGCACCTACGGTACAGATAATGCAACTGTTCATTCTCATTGCTCCTCAAATTATAAACTGTAGTTTTCGTGTATCATGTAGTTTTAAATTGTAATATTCACAAGCAACGCCGTCTCTTTCATTATAATGGAGTTTTAATGGAAACTTGGCGAAATATTGACCATATTGGGGACCATTTTTGGCAATGACTACATGAATGTTTCTGGAAATTAATGGAGAAATCTATAATTTCATGATCTATGACGAAAGCGGAATTTTTGCAAAAGCTCTGGAAGGTAGGGGAAGGGGTAAGCCAATTGTTCTTTGGGATCTTCTTCAGTTAAATTCAACGTTTTATGGCCCATTTTTACTAACTATATCTTATTTATAAGTAAATTTATTGCAGCATCACAAAGAACATTTTTATAGAGCGAGAGAGACGAAGATAACAAGCTTTTTATATTTTAAAATCAAATTTTGTTGACAAAAATATATACACATTTATTTTTTATTTTTTAAGCGATCGAACGTAGAGTCTATCTTGAGAGGAAACTGTAATTATCAACAATTACTACATAGAATTTCAAGTAAAAAAAAGAATTTTGACAACTAGAATCCTTTTTTTAAAAATAACACCGAGAAGAATTTCTGTGGTTCTTTTTCTGATAACTAAATTTAAGAAATGTGTTGTCAAGTAGGATAATAAGAATTGATAACCAGCTGCTTTATGTTTGTTTATTGCTAAATATCACAAACTAAACGGGAAGGAATAATGAATGTACTTTTGTTCCAGAAAAAGAAGAAAAACTTCTCTTTTTATATGTATTTACTTTTGACAAGAGAACATTTCTTATTGCTGAATACAATAACAATGAATATTTGTTCCATTTCATTATTAATTGTTATCATTCGTTTTGCGTCCGAGATATTTATCAACGTAATAATTATCTTACCTGTGTATCCATTACGTAAATTAAGTCCATTGTGCACTCTATAATTTGAAGCATGTGCGGGTGTTGACAGTTTTTCCTCTGGGGATAAGGAAAAAGATATTCTTTTATTTCTCGAATTGTTTGATAATGTTGGACAACAGATGGTTAAGAATTCTAGATATTATGAAATGTTCTCTTTTGTTTCTTTATTTTTTATTCTTAATATTTCAGATGAAAACATTGATTTGTTTAATATACCAGGTGTCCATAATTGAACTTGAAATTTACGAGCAGTCTATAGCAAAAATTATTCAGCGGAATTGCATGAAAATTGGGTAATGGCAGAATGAAACGATAAGAATTTTATCAAGGGAAAAAAACAACGAGTTTCAAAAACCATCCCCAGGGGTCATATCATATCTTTATTGAGAACTTATAAATAATCTTCAAATGTTAACAAAACATGCTCGATATGCTGTCCTCTATTGTCCGCTACCATTTGGAAGAGTAAAATCTCATGTTCGGCTGTTGAAAGCAGCCTGAACTGGGGAATGTTATGCACCTGGCGTTCTATGCTTTCTTTAAGGTTGGATAGAAAAGTGTGATGGGATCACGGTTGACCATGGCTTTGAGGTATCCCCACAGCCAAAAGTTACAAGGATTCATGTCGGGGGATCTAGGAGGTCAAGCCAAAGGAAAATGAAGGCTGATGATTCTGTCGTCACCACGAAATGGCTACCGAGCACTTGTTTCACACAAAGGACGATGTGTGGAGGAGCACCATCCGGCATAATCATTGTGGTTGTATCACATCACCTTGCCTGCCGCTTCCAAATGGTAGAAGACAATGGTGGACAACACATCGAGCATGTTTTGCAATTTTTTGTAGATTATTTATATGTTCTCAATAAAGTTATAATACGCCACCTAGGGGTGGTTTATGAAACTCATTGTTTTTCTTCCCTTCGATAAGATTATCATCATTTCTTTCTGCCATTACCCAATTTCCTTGCAATTTCACTGAATAATATTTGCTATAGAATGTTTGCAAATTTCAAGTTTAATTATGGACACCCGAGATTATATGCTTGAAAATATAAGAATTATTAGGCATAAGATTATTATAATTAGTTTAGACCAGTGGTCACTAAATCGTCAATCACTAGCTACCAATAGCTCGTAGGGAGATTTTTGGTAGATCGTACTAATTTGTTAACAATAAATACTGGAGCACACTCATATAGTTGAGATAAATGTAAAGGTTCTGTGCAATAATATACAAGAAAGCTTTGAGTCAAAAAAAATAATACAAACTTAGATGCTTCTCCACATTAAGTTTATTTAAATAGAATGATTAAAATTTGTTATAATTAATGATTCTTTAATAATTCATTTTTTTGCGATACTTTAGGACATATTAGGAGTACTCAAGCCATGGCTTTTTGGACAAAAGGCTGCGGCTCTTCAATCTTTTGTCTCTATGGTTATTAAAAAAAATTATGCCTACAGAAAATTCTTACCCTTTCTCTTTTTTTCCTTTATAATTATTTAGTAAAAAATCTTTTTCTGCATTTATATATATTGAGTTGTTCGAAAAGTAGTTTCTTTTTTTTTTTTTGTCTGTGAAAATGAAAGACAATTTTTATATAGTAAATAAATATTTTATTAAATTATATATCGTCCATTCTGATCCAATCCCTTTTACCATCTTTCTGGCCGTAGCATGATTCCACGCTCATAAAACTTTTGTTCTTTGCTGGAAAAAAAATGATCCAGATGATTTTTGACCTTGAATATGGTGGGTGTGGCAGTATATCCCATTCAAGCTTTAAAAGCATTGAGACGAAATATCGGTATTATGCGAAATAATACAACGGTCCCGACAAACAACTATGTATTTTTATGCATTTTTTCTCTTAACACGAAACGAAAATCGCTTAACGCGAAGAGATTTTTTTTTTCTTGAGAAGAAAATATTGAACTTGAGCCAACACTTTATGAAATGTTCGAGGAAGTTTCTGTGTTATTGTGGACTGTCCTACTGTATCATCGGAAGAATTCGTTGCAATGATGATGATAATGTGTGTACATCCTCAATTTTACCAGACGAAGACATTTTGGAATTTGTGCGAAACTCAAAAACATCGTTGATGCAGATTCCAACGATGAAAAAGAAATTAATAATGCAGCTAATGTTCCCACATCATCCAAAATGAGAAATAAAAAGTATGCACGGATACTTAGACGCACATTCCAATGGTGAAATGAATGACAAAATGGACGACATAGAACAATATGGTGACAGTTCGATGCTGAAAAAGACAACGCAAAGAAAAATATCAGATTTTTTTTCCAAAAACTCAATAAATGTTTTTTTTTTTTAAAAAAAACCTAAAAATTTTGTATTAACTTTCCTTAAGTCCCTTCGAATGTCTTTGTTTCATCAATTTTTTTGTTAAATACATGCATATATAATATCTATATAAATAAAAATGTACTCTAATGAACTTAATTTTGTTGAATATATGTTTTTTTTCTAATTACATGAACTTCTTTTAACACGAGAAGATATTTCAATCCCCCTCAATATCGTGAAAAACGATTTTCACTGTATATATGTCTCAATACTGAATTCTCAAAATTATGAGCCCTCGTGTAGCTAAGCAATGCGACGTAAATATTCATTCACTCACTCATTACTATATCCTTGAGTTTAATTGAAAAACTCATTGTATGGAATTTAACTGCTTACAAGTCTAAACTGATTTTTAGCTTAAAAATAGAAGTCTTTTCAATTGAATAATAACTATATTTTCTAGTTTTTTTAAATGTTTTTGTGGTTCTATATGGTGCCAATTCTTACTTAATGGAGTTAACTATTATGTAATTTACTTCTCAGACATCTTTTTTAATTATTTCTTCAGGGAATATTCTCAGATATTTATTTCCGTGTTTAAAACCCACTAGGGAAAAAAAGACAAAAACCATTTGCATAATGGAATGACAATGAGAGAGGTAGAAAAAGAAAAGAAAATCTTTCTCCAATTTAAAATCAAAACAAGAAAACAATACTTTTACTTTTTTCCCAATGAAGATTTCCGTCCCACAATTAGCATAACTGATGGGATTATTAATGATGTGTCAAGTTAAAATAAATTCATGTTTTCTCACTCTTGCTTTGGTACGTGCTTGGAATGTACTTTTTTTCTGTATTGCATAGCGTCATAGATTGGAAAGAAAAGAATTTAAAGATGGTCTAGTAGGAGAGGCGTTTAACATAACAAAACGTATTTCCCAATCGCTTGTTGAAGAAGCATCTTTCGTTTAGCAAGAGCTATGTTCAAGGTCCTTTCTTAAATTTAGAATTCAAGGTCAAATATAGATTTTAGTATGTAGATCAACTAGGGTGTGTTTAAATAAAATATATTCAAAGTTATTTACTTTTTAATTATTATCTTCTTGTTCGCACGAAATAGATCTTAAAAGTCAACATTTATTCTATTTTGCCCACCTTAAAATATGCATATATTCATTTGCATGGAAGTTTATTTTCGACACCTATATTTGATTAATTGGAAGTCGAAACTTAAAATGTCAAGATGTACTAAGGTGACGTCAAACTGCATGTTTTTTTTCTTTTTGCTGAAAAATAAATTTTGGTCATGTGTTATCTCATGATGTGTTCAAACAATAGCTTGTGCTTGAAACCGTATTATTCGTTTGTATTTTTTAATAAAAAGACTATTTTTTAAATATTTCTGAAAAATTGATATTCCTAACAACGATCATCGAATTTATTTAGCAAAATAATATATGGAATCTATACGAAACATAGACTTCCAATTTAGAAGTCTAACGAGTTCTCAAGCAAATCTTATTTATGAAGATAATGATGCTAAAATAATGTTGCTATTTCATTTGATAAACATAAATATAAAAAGTAGTGTATAATAAATTATTTTAAAGCTATTAAAAGAAGACACTATCTGTGATACATTTTTCAGTAATAATTTTTTAAATAAATAAGATCAGTAAAGTAACTAATGTTTTCTTTGGCTTCGGAATTGTGTTGTGTATTATTTTCGTAAATATTTTCTTGAAAGTACATATGAAGCTTACTCTGTCAGTTAAAGAGTCTGAGGGTGTTCTGGAACGAGAAATAATTAATATAAGGGAATAAGTTTGTGCTGTGATCTTTTGTTTAGCATTAGAGCAGCGGTTGGTACCTTTAGAGCTTCATGAGCCACGAAATGCATAATTATATATTTGGTAAACTACTATTGTGATTGACCATTATTTAGCGGATCACTATAGCTGTATTTTCATTTATTTATGCCTCTATTTTATTTCTATATCTCTGAAAGGGAACTTCGTGTATAAAACAAGAATTAACCGGCAATCAAAGCAATATCAACAAACTGAAATGTTAAGGTATTCGACTGCTTGCGACAGTCTTTTTTAAAAAAATGGTGAAATGGGGATTTTGTTGTTGTTTTTAGATTTGTTTCTTACATTTTAAGAAAAATCACATTATTACTAAAATGAAAAAAATTGGTAAAAATTGACAAAAGCGCGACCCATTCTGTACCAAAACTTTATGAACAAATTTTCAATTCTGATGTGTTGCTATGTTATTCGTTTTTAAAATGACCTTCAGGATAAGAGATTTTTAAATTTTTACAAAAACTAGAGCACTTTATTATTGTTATTATACGAAATTGCTTAAAAAAACACCGATTATTTTAACATAAGGGACTGTAAATTTTACAATAAAACATTGATTGATAAATCTGAAGGGGTTATAACACTTCTACTATTATTACAGAACATACACAAAAAATTTTAGTTAATTATTTTCAAAATTTTTTTAGAAATCGCTGTCCCCGTTTGAGCATTTTAAAAAAAAAAACACATTTCGAGTAAAACACACATTTTAAGGCATGATAACTTGCTTAAAGTAATGACATCTTTTTTTAGTTTGTTGTAGTTTTGTAGTTGAGCAAACACTTGTAGTTTTTGTTCTAGTGTGGAAAATGATAAACTTGGTAATTTTATGAAGCTGATAAGATGACCTATAAAGTAAAATATAAAAAATTGTCAATTTTTGGTAAAATTCACAACTTTAGGGTAGTAGGATACCTTAAACAGTTAATTTACCATGGCTTCTAACTGTCATTTTCAAATGTCGATTGATACACCTGCAAAAGTATAGCTAAAAAGTCACTAAACTCAGAAGGAATTTTACTAAAATTTTTTATTTAAAAAAAAGTAGGCGCTGTGAATTGGAGTTTTACCATTGCAGACCTAGTATTTCCCGGCAGCTAGTATGTCTTTTTAGTGCGGCACTATATAGGTGGAATACCAATCACCGCAAGTAATTTTGGACCCCAGATTTCTCTCCAGAGGGAGGTGAGTTCTGTTGATACAAAACCGTACTTTGGAATTTAGTTTTGTCGAGAGCACCTAAGTCAAACAAGCACTCAAGTGATCTTTTACATGCCGCATAATCATTGACGCTGTCGATTTTCAGCATCACGAAAATCCACTGACTTGGGCTAGAGTTGAACCCGCAACCTTGAGTGTACAACGCCAGAGACAAACCAATTACGCCACTCAGCTTGTATTCTACTTAAAGAAGTTACTAAAATGTTTAATATATATATATATATATATATAATATACTTTACTCTTCATTTTTTTAGTTGAATCTTCATAAAAAAATGTCTCAACTTTTCTGCAGATCATCGAAAAGTTTTCCCGAATTACCAGTAGATGGCAACCTCTGCTTTAGAGAGTATTTGAAATTATTTATAAAATTCTTTTATTACAGAATATTAAAGAAAATTTGAAGTAATTATAAAATAATTTATACAATATAATTTATAATTGAGAGGATAAGAATTTTTTATTGTGATTTAAGCCTTAAGCCTCCTTCTTGAAAAAAAGAAGAGAGACACACATCTTGATAAATTTGAAATGTTCATATGAAAAAGTCTTCGTTTGCTGATACTATTCAAAATGTGTAGATATTTCCTCCCAGACAATAATTTTACCGTTGTCATCAGAAGCACAGTGTCCGAAATTTTAATATGGATATTTTATGTAGTATGAAGGAAGATAAAAAATATTAAATTTTATTTTTAAAACCATAAAATAGCTTTCAGTCATTATGAAATTTGTCTACAATTCAGAAAAGTCTTTAAGTTTTATAAACCCCTATCTTATTGTAGACAAAAACACTGTTCGACGTACCCTTAAACTTGGCAATAACAAAACATAGTTTATTACAAGAAAAGTAGTAAGATAACAGTGCAAGACTTTTTACTTTTAATACTTCTTGATAAAAGTGTATCGAGATAAAGTAGATGAAATTAATAATTTATGCAACAGTCCAAGCAGTCAACTTAACTTGCAACTAATAGAGGTAGTAAATATGGGGATATGCCATTGTTCTATTACATATAGGACTATAATCAACGAATTATGGAAACAGGATCACTAACCATAATTGTCAACTTTAGAGACTACTAAAATTATGGAATACAATTTAAACTCACGAACCATTTAATGATAAAGGATGTTTTGTTTCACATTTTTCTATTTGTATTAGAGTTGTTGAGTGAACATTCAATGTATTATTAGAAAATTTCTTTACTATTCATTCGATCTTAATTTTAGAATATTAAAACTTCTAAAATGATTCTAGGCTCTACTTTCTATTATGTTATTAGGTTCGAAAATTGGGCAAAGGAAAAATAACTAGTGTCAAAATTGTTATAATATGGTTTTCAGAAATATTTAACGTGAGTTATCATTCGCTTGTCTACTTATAAAGAACAACGGATCGTGTATTAGAATCACGAGCGATTTTTAAATTCGTATAAATGAAAACTAGTTTGCTAAATATAATCAGATTTATTAAATGCATTTTAACTCAAAATGTTTGCTTTGTTGCAGTGTGTGTGTGTATGGGGTCATGTTTATTAGCTTTAAAAGAGAATATAAATGCTATTTTAGACTTCATTCAATTCCTATTTTAGCTCACTCTCTCTATATTTATCTTGTCCAAATTTTCAA